>VNKC01003472.1:0-12327 GCA_008042775.1 Drosophila pectinifera
TTCAAAATAATTTAATTATGTTGTGCTGCAGACTTAAAAAATCTAGGTATATTTATGTTGAACCAAATAGTTTTAAATATATTCGACCATTTATAGAATTCTAATAAGCGAAATATTGAATGCGACTCAATAATAATTTTAATAATATATATATATAAAGCTCAAATTTGTATATTGGTATATTAGTATATTTGTATATTAGTATATTAGTAAATGAGTATATTAATATATTAGTAATCTTTAAAAATAAATATCTATTTTCTGCCTTTTATTGACCTGTATGTAATAATTTAAAAACCTTGAGACCCTGAGAAACTGGTTTCATTCACCCTAAGCAATGACTACTTTCATTAACATGTGGCCGTGCAAGTTAGAGTAACAGTTCAAAGGATGCAAGTTTTTTTTGTTTTCAGTTTTTTCTTGAACTGCTACATACAGTCGACTCCGTATATATATAGGCTACTTTCGATCGGTCATTGTTGAACCCATAGGGTACACATATACACTCACATTTACTTAGTTGATCGGCCATTGCCCCTTTACCTGCGTTAGCCAATAACCAAGGACGCCGAAACACTTGCCGCTGAGCACCCATCCTGCTCATTCCATTTTTATATTTTTCCTCATATTGGGATTCGGTGTGTAAATGATCTCCTATGCAACTAATAGGCGTTGCTCAAGATTTTTTGGGGGTTTGGCTAAACCGAACCATATGCTATAAAAACTGATAGTCTTACGAGATGGCATTCAGTTTTTAAAAACATCTAAACGCGTTCGAGTTATCCAACTTCAACTACCTAAAAATGGCTCAACTATTTGAGTGCTTTTCGTGTCGCAAGGAGTTCTCTCTGATCCAAATGAGTGAACATCTTAATAAGTGAAATCCTACTAATGAATTACTGAAAGAGATAGACGATAGCGAACGGTGAAATAACTTCGTGTGGTCTGTGCTTCAACCAAATTCATAGGATGGACTTTATACGCACTATCAAGATTGTACTAGTCCTTGTAATGCCTTTGATATCTTGATGGCAAACAACCTGTTTCAAAACATGGACGAAGTCTGCAGGAAATCCAGGACGATACTCCTTCAACAACTTCGATGGCGCTCAAACGGGAAATATCGGATAAACAAAGCTCCATAAATAAAAAAATAAAATTACTGACACAGCCTCTAATAGAACGTCAACACCTTATGACCGAAAAGCATAAGAATGCCACAGCAACAGAATTGGAAGGAAATCAAAATATAATTTTAATATCAACAGCATCATAATTTTCGGTAAAGTCTTATCGTTTATCCTGTTATAAGAATGATATTTTAGACTTGCAAGAATTCTATCAATATTGTAAAAATAACATATTTGAAGTTGTTTCACCTTGCATTTCTGAATATAGATCCGAAAAATTAAATTTAAGAGTATACGGTTCATATATAAAACAAACCCCAGAAGGTTCAACGAATAAAACAATTAACCATTTCGTAACAGCATATATGACTGTTTATGAAGACGATACGCTGTCTGAAATATTTGATACCTTAAAAGTATTAAGCAGTGAATTGCAAGAAAAGATTCAGGATGGGGAATACAACATTTTATGTATTTTGAGACCACAATAATTAAGCTAGAAAACATTCCAGCTAGTGGTTATTTTCAAGTTCCTTTAAAAATAAGGGCTAGAAATGAAGTCATAATTGTTACAAATTCCGATAGATTTTGTTTCAAGTGGAGTATTTAAGCACATCTTGCTTATAAGACATACGAAGCAACGACTTTTCACGATAAGGCACAAAGAAAATACGCTCGTGAAAAAATGGTAAAGACACCCTTTTATAGAATTGAAGATATATCTTCAAACTATATTACTTATAAAGGAATTCTAATTAACTTTATTGGAATTGAGTTCATAATAACAAAGAAGGGAATTAAACTTTTCGAAAAAAACAATGCAGAGTTTAGCATTAATACTTATGAAGTGAAGACACTAATAAAAAATATTTTTGGTCCCAGCTAGAACCAGTGAAGTTCGATCTAACCATAACTTTATTGGGAATAAATAACAACGCTTTATAACTAGCATTAAAAGATTGTCAAACTACAAAGGCTAATGTGGTGGATATTTTTGAGAAACCTGTTTGCAATGTATCACACCTACCAACACCATACATAATACAAAAGAATGTGGACAAATAACAGCACACTATCCAAAACGCAATACAAAAACTTCATTTAAGTTGAACGCCTTAAATGGCGTAAAATAATCACCACCTGTTGTAATTTATGCCGACATTGTCGCAGTTTTGGAAACCAACAATACCTGTATTAACTAACCAAATACCTCATCGACAACATAAGTGCAGAAGCATACTGCATGTGCAGTTTTATTTTATATTGTACATAAGTACGATATAGCTTTAAATTAAATGTGGACTTATGAAGGTAAATACAAATATATATATTTAAATCTAAAATATAAATACCAAGAATTTTTTTGTTTTTGTTTTTTTTATAATAGGTGATAACTACATAAATAATTATAATAAATGCCTCTAATGGATATAAAATTAGATTTATAGGTTCAAATAGGTTTTTAAATTATAGTCTAGAAAAACTAGCCAGTTATATGGAAGATTCAGATTTTAAAATACTCAATCGGATAAATTCAAATATGTATATATATTATGTCAACAGTTTAAACAAATTTGATGAGGAGCAGCTCCCACCCATTGAATATTTTTATAATTCTTTAAATAATGAGGAGTGTAGCTTAGAAAATTATAACTTTCCCCAGGTGTTGTGGAGAACTTTTATGCAATTAAAGAGACTATTTAAAATTATGTTTTGAAAGTGATGTCTTACTTCTAGAAGATTTATTTGAAAAGGTTAGGAACTTTAAAATGTACAGTTTAGATCCTATTAATTATGTAACAGCACCATTAATTTCATGGTATGCAATGCTTAAATATAACGTACAAGAATTTGAATTAATTCACGATTCCGAGATGTATAACTTTTTGAAAATGGGAGTTAGAGGAGGGTTGACTCAATGCAATGAAAGAAGCAAGCCAAGCAAACCAAAAAATTATTTAGCATATATAGATGCCAATAATTTATATGGATGGGCCATGAGTCAACCTCTTTCACATTCCACATTCCAATTTCATATTCTTAGACTCAAACCAAATAAGTAAGCTAAACATTAGAGACACAATAGGAGATGAAGCTTATATATTAGAAGTTGATCTGGAATATCCCAATGAATGTCATGATGAACATAATTGGTTACCATTCAGCCCGGAAAATAAGATTCCAAAAGGGGGTAAGCAGCAAAAAGATATAGCAGCTTTAGAAAATAAAACAAATTATATAATTTATTTAAAACAACTGCAATTATATTTACAACATGGGTTAATTTTGAAAACTTTTTAAGTTTAATTCTTTTAAATTCAGACTATGGGGAATGTGGAAAAACGCCGAGATATTGTTTTAGTTAAGCATTATCAATCTACACAGAATTCTCCAGGATTAGACAGCGAATTGCTAGACATCATTTCCATAGTGTAGAGATATTTGGGTCTGATTTGTCAGCTATAGAGTCAACCAAATCAAAAATATTGTACGATAACCCAATATATATAGGAGTTAGTGTATTAGAATTATCTAAATATTTAAAGTACGATTATTATTATAATTTTCTTAAAATCAAATGTTTATCAATTGAACTGTTGTCCCCAACAACAAAAATTATGTCTTGAAAATGTTTTTGGAATATCGTAAATCGATTTAAAAATAAACCCTTCATTTTCTTTGCAAACATCTATTGGTCCATTTTGATAGTTCGATAATAAGAATTATTTTATTCTTTAATTTGCTTTTGAATTATATTAATCCATTTATATTGACCATGCAAACTAAAAATTCTGTACATACTATTCTTCAAAGTTCTGTTAAAACGCTCATATATGGAAGCTTTTAGATGCAAATATGTATGATTAATTTTATGTAAAAAACTCTGTTCCTTGATCTGACTGAATATTTAAAGGTTTACTTTTTTCAGATTTAAAAACCGTATTCATAGCATTTACTACATCATATGCAGACTTAGACTTTACGGCCACTGCATATGCATACTTTGAACACGTATCAATAACAGTTAACAAATATCCACTCATTTCTTTACTAAATGGAATCATTTCAACTAAATAAATTTGTCAAGTTTCATTGATTCCTTTCTGAACAAACGGGGAACGTCTTTTCGGGGTTGCTTATGTATCTCGCAAACGACTTGTCTTTTGCTCATTTTTAAGGCTTGGCTTATTTTTATTTTGTGTTTGCTTATATATAAGTACATCATGTTTTATTTGTTTACACATTTTTTTTTTAAATTTCAAAACACAAACGTGTTTAATATACTTCAACATTTTTTTCAAAAGACCCTTCTAAATCAGATAATTGTATTTCAAAATTGTCTCACGCTATACATAGAGGAATAATTTCATTATAGTATAGATATAAAACTTGTTGCTTTAATTTTGTATTGTAAAGAGGTGAACAAAATACTCAGTCCTATTAGTGATCTGAAAGACTCATTATCAAACTAAATTTTATTACCTTACTGATTTATTACTAAAACGTATTATTTATCAGATTTTCTAAACTTAAAATTAGATTTAATGTTTTCGATATTAGGATGATCAGTAATAGAATCAGGCATTAAAAGTTCGTATTGATCTAGTTAAAACTGAATATACTCTTTATAAGTTAATAATTGCATCCACTCATCTTTATCTAATCCAATAAAATGCTTTGCTGCGTCCAGAGAATTGGAGTGAATTTTCGAGTTGTTGATAGACCGCATTTCAACTTTAAATTATTAACTACATAATATTCAAAGTCGAAAATTACTTCGTGATACTGCTTTTTCCTGATGGTTTTATTCCGCATTGCTTGAAGAGTATCCATTTGTATTGAAATCATTGAGTAAACTGATGAGCTATATCAGATCGACTGCTATATAAAGGGAAAAGAAGCCTTAACATATTCAGTTTATTAAGAAATCTCAAGTCATCATGAACAAAGTCGATCGAAACTCTAGTGTTTTAGTTGATTTTCAATATCTACTTGGATATAACAAACAAGTTTTTGTTAAAAATTGGCGTTTATGAGAGCAGGAACAGTAATATGAAGTTTTTATAATTTTAAACCCCCATTACACATAAAGGAATTGGATAATGAGACGCTTAGACAACAAAACATACATCGACAGAAAATAAATGGTCTGGATTTGCAGAAGGTAAAATAAATTATTCTAGTCTTGATGAAATACATGCACCTTTAAACAAATTTACTACCGTTATTGTGCATGGTGAAATTTAGCGAACATTTTTAGCTATGTATTTATCAACTGACATTATTGATGTTGACATAGGAAAAAGTTTAGCTTGATACCCAAATTTTAACACTAATTGTATAATTCATAAAAATATACCACTTCGATGTGCATTAAATAATTTATTTAAGTTATTTGTATTGTAATTGCGACTCAATTGTTTGAAATCTTGGTTTAAATAGGAACGTTTAAGCAACTACATCTTCTGAAAAATGGATTCATTCAGGAAGTGATTTGGAAACGATCCTGGTAACAAAGGGTATACGCAACTCAATTATTGTAATTATTGTGGATCTAATACTCATGTTGAAAAAAAACTGTGTCAATAAAAATAATCATAAGAAAACCTTATAAGTATTATCTTATTCAATAAAACGAATAAATACAAAATTATCAATCCTAAAGCTATATGTGTAATTATATTCAAAATGTTTAAGCAATTTATACATCCGTTTACAATGTTAATATGTGGGCCATCGGAGTCGGGTAAAACCACATTTTTCGAAAATCTGATAAATAAAAGGAATGACTTGCTAAGCATTCCAATTGATCGAATTATTTGGTGTTATGGCGAAGAGTTTGCTAAACCAAATTTCAATAATATCGTGTACTATAAAACTATATAAAACTTTACTGATACAATCGAAAACGAACTTAATTGACATTAGAGACAAAAGGATCCCATCATAGAAATTTATCAGTGATATTAGTCACTCAAAACATATTTCATAGAGCATCTCATACTCGTAATATTTCTTTAAACACAAAATATATCATAGTTTTCATAAATCCCAGGCACAAAATTCAATAACCTCACGGTTATTTACTTACTGACCTTAACCAAGTTATAAAAGATTTTTTAAGATTTCGATCAGATATTTTTAACTCCGAACATACAGTATGCTATTAGATGACAATGGTTTGCAAAAAGAGTCTAAAGAGGTTGAAAGCGAACAAACATATATTATATGTTCTCAGAAGGGCAAATAATAAACTTCGTAAGGCAATAATAAGTAATAGTGATAGTGAGTTAGTAAAAACATTAGTTGAGATAGTGTTGAACACATTACAAGGAAATCATAAAGTTTCAAAAGCACAGCTAAGTGCACTACAAAAGTATAAAAAGACTTTGCGTTACCTATCCTGCCCCAAAAGAAATATACATTCAAAGAAAAAAGTTATAATTCAAAAAGGAGGATTTTTAAGAATTCTAATCGGATCACTGCTTACAGGAATTTTTGGGAAATTATTGAACAATGCTTAAAAATAAACATAATTTAAGTAAAGCCATTTTAACGCATCCAAATCAATATCATACATTTTATGAACTATGAAAAAGGAAAGGACTTAATTAGTAAAAATTGTTAACAAATTTTAAATAATAGTAAAATAAGTGATTTTAATTAATGGATACAAATTCGACAAGAATTGTGTTATTATCAAAATAAAAAAAGAAACAAGCCTATGAACCTGAAAATCAGAATCTTTCATCTTTAAGAACTATACCAACGCAAACAACTGATTCTATTGATTCCCCAATTTCATCTCCCAGAACTTTACAAGCGGAAACAACTAATTACACCGATGTCATTGACTCAACACCAAGTACATCAATTTCAAAAGAACTTCAGTTTCCTGATTGACCAAGTGAAGATGATGATTTGGAATCAGTGAAATCATTAAATTTAAACTGAAATGATAATAAACGAAAGGTACTTGATACTTCATTCAAAGATTTGAAAGTTGTAAGGAAAACTAAGTCAGCGAGAGTAAAGCCTTATGATAAACATCAAAAATTAAGATCTAATCTCAATATGTATAAATAAGATCAAAATCGATTACGAGACTTTAAATATATAACTGCTCCGGGATTATTAAGTCGACCTGTAAACAGACCGGTAATAGAACCGATTGGAATTCATATAAATAATAAAATAAATTAATCAACATGGCTTACTTATCAGAGTTTTTCGTTACTTTACTTAGTATTCATTAAATGTTTTTCCTGATAATGTTAAATGTGCATTTACAAATATAGTAAATATTCCTGTAAAACTTAATGATGATTGGGAAGTAGGAGTTTCAGAATTTTATGAAAATAAGTATAATAAACATTCAACTTTCAAAGATATAGATAAGTATTTAAAAAAACTCCAATGGAAATGATCTGAATGAATTCGAAACAGGTTATAGCTCAATACAAATTATTTGTTTAGTTAATGGAGATACTTTTAGGTATAATAATGGTGAATTGGAGATTGATAACATAGAAATATTTGTATACAGTGACATAATTAAGCCTAGATCAGTAGGAAGTAAAAGACCCAAATGCCTCAGGGTATTATAATTTGATGGCATTGAGAAATCTATTCAATTCAATAATATAGATATTGAATAATACAATTGAAAATTAGACATTAAACGAAATTTCAATGCTTATAAAAGATTCTAGAGGACATACAGTACCAATACCGATTTTTGCTACTCTCCACTTTAGAATAAGGAGAGACTTGCTATAAATAAATCTATCAAGAAAATTATTTATTCAGAACAGTCTTAACCATCATGGCGAATTCTTAACATCAATATTATTTAAATCAGTGTGGTGGCGGTTTAAGTCACATAGAAAGCCATTATATTGCACTTAGAATTATTCAACAAGGTCGTGGTATAGGCAATTTTTTCAGCGGTTTTTTTAATTATATTAAACCACTTATTCTGTCTGGAATGAATGAGATAAAAAATCAAGCGGCTGAGTCTGGCAGGGCTTTAATAAATGTGTTAGAACGAAAGCCATTAGGAAATATTATTCAAGATCAAAGTATAATAGCACTGCAAAATCTTTCAGATAAAACGGTCGATAAAATGAACCGATTTCAAAGTGGTTCAGATAAAAGGAATAAATGAGGGATGTTCAAGAAAAAGAGACATCATTTGACATTAAGTCTACAACCTAAACGAACGCAAACCAAAAGTAAAAAAACAAAGTCAATAAAAAAGTTAACCATTAGAGGCATTTGTTTAAATCACATCCAACACAGAGTTATCAAGTGTATACTTAAGATTCGTCGTACAATTTCGCAAGAGTGATAACAGTTCAATTGAAGGAAGCTCTTTTGGGGTTGTAAATAATATTTTACACTCAATATTTAAAATCATCAATCACATAATTGTCAACACCAACATATTGCCAACACATCATCATGTATTAAAAAAGAAATGCAATATATGAATATATTCAACAAGGTAGAAGTTAAATCTTTTACAATGTATTCTGGTAAGAATGGTGGTCAAGTTCCTTCTCAGGCTCTAGAGTTTGATTACTAAAATTTACAAAATTGTAGAAGCTCTAGAGGATATAACATGCTATTCAGATATTGTGTTCGATAAAAACAGTTTTATTATATTATTTATATTAGGATTTGATTTAGCTGCCGATCTTTCGAAATCATCTGTCTGCACCTATTTTTTAATTCAAGCAACTACACGAATTGAAGGAAGATTTTCTGAACGTCTTACTGAAGCAATAACATGTTTGGTATACTGTGAATACGACTTTATGATTGATATTGAAAAGCATAAAAATATCGTGTACTTCATTATAAAATGAATACAATACAAATTTGATAATTTCTATCGCACCAGAAAGAAATAAAAAATATCTTAAAAGAAGGTTTTCCTGCATATAAACTACCATTAACTATTAAAAATTATCCAGCTCTATTTATTGCAAACTCAGACTTTCTACTCAGCCTAGAACATATGGGGTGGCTTTCTACTGTAGCAAAACCCTTTCCGGAGAATTTTTCGATTCATATGGACAAAATTTTACAAATTTTTACGATTCCTAAATAAAAACTCGACATCTTATTCGTTTAATAAAAAATCACGACTACATACATTTTAAAATAATAAACTTCAAATAATTTAATGATGTTAGTTTAGTTTATTTAGAGTTGGAGCTCAATACAATCTGTTGTTTAATTTGTAGTACTTAATCATAAGGTCTAAAGCTTCTTGCTTTAAGATCGGTAGCTTATGACACTGATATGTGTCTGGTCCTTCTGTTGCATCGTCATCAGCTCCTTGTCCTCTAAGTCTTCAAGAGTATTTTTCAAAGTTTGTAGTCTTTGAAGATGTTGTACGAAGAGCATATCCTCGAATTGTATTAAAAACCTTCGATTTGCTGGGCGTACATTGTGGAGACCTTCTAGTCCGTAGACTGATGATAAACTAAAGACCTCAGCTTTTTTTTATTACGATTTGGTGCTTATTTACTTTATTTAGTTATTTGATATAAATTCAATATGGGCGCTGTTATATCTTGTCAATTCTTTCCCTTTATATATAAAAAAAATCCATTTTTAGTCAACTCTTTGTATTTGAATTTTTTTAGAAAAAATCAATAGGAGAGACAGAAATATAAAAAAAAAAATCGTCGTCTTTATTCGTTAAATAAAGAGCTATTTTATTGCCATATGGTGTTTTTTTTAGTTTACATTCAGTGATCTTATACTCCACATCAATTAAAAGATTTTGATCTTTGGTATAGCCAACAGCAGGTTTTTGTTCGTTAAGAGCTTCTATGACTGTCTAAAGAATTGGTAAATATATATAAGTATATATTCACAATTTTTATATAAGTCTATAATGTAACATACCATTATGGTGAATATTTATTCGGGGTTATTTTACTTGAATCTCACTTTGTATACTAATCTATACTATTACGTTTACGAAACCTTTTAAACTCTCACTCAGCCTATACATTTTCATAGAATTAATTTATACCTAAGACCAGTTATGGTTAACGCTGCACTAGTCAATATGAGCACTAGTCAATATGACTACATGCACGAAGTTAAAGAGATACCAATATGTTTTATATATCCTCTATTTCTATGTATGGATTGGTAAATAAATTCTATCTATGTAGATCTAAGTAAATCCATTATTTATATACAAAAATTAGTTCTCATAGACCTATATAATATATATATATATACATATTTTTTGAATTTGTCAGTCTATTTTTTCATCAAAGTGGTGCAATTTCTTTGTGAGTTGTGCTTAGAAACAAAATCCTTTACAACACGCTATGGCCTGAAAAACACATTTTAAAATTTCACAACTTTAGTCACGAGAAGTCTCGTACATCGTAGTAGCAGTGTTATTTCTCTTCTGAAATAAACATCTGGATGCGGTAAGACCTTCACATGCATATTTTATTAGTGCACAACGATCAAATAAAGGTTATCAATCATAATTCACTAATCCCCAATAAATAAACAATGAATCAACAATTGAGTTATAAAATGGATATTTTATTTATTGATTTATTTATTTATTTTTTTTTATTAATTATAACATATATTAGTTATTTATTCTAGCATCTTATATTATCTGATCGTCATCGTCATTAAGAATATATAATATAATAGTAAAATAATATAATATCATATATTTTGTTCTTAGAATACTTGATCAAATATATTATCATCCTTAGGGAATATGTATTTACTTTCTTCAGCTTCCGGTAAAATGACTTCCATCAATAGCAGGTCTCCACTGTCCGACAATAAAGTTGGGGCTGTAGTTGAATCCTAATAGCGGGCCTTCATTAAAAGCCGATCACTGCGATTTATCAATTAGGTTGGGAATGTTGTTGGGACTTATGAGCTGACCTCAGCCATAAACTGATCACTGCTGTCCGACATTAAATTCAAAACTGACCAGGATTCATCCAGGTCGACTCTCTGAGCGCAATGACGCCAATTATATGGATACGTATTTAACACATTCTGAATATCTTCAGTTTCTAGCTGAAAGTTTCATTTAAAAAATTATGCGTTTCAATTACAACCAATGGAGAATCATTTTTGTAGTCCGATGGGTTCTTTTGCGATGAAGAATTCGTAGGACTAAATGAAGTCGCCAGATCAGAGTCCACAAAAAAAACTGATATATCGTTCATGGTAGAAGTAAGTTTAGGTTGTATAACTTCGAACGTGTTTAGATATTTTTAAAAACTGAAAGTCATTTCGTAAGACTATCAGTTTTTATAGCATATGCTTTGATTTGGCCAAACCCCAAAAAAATCTTGAGCAACGTCTATTGGTTGAATAGGGGATCATTTATACAGCGAATCCTAATGTGAGGAAAAATGGAACAAATAAAATGAGCAGGATGGGTGCACAGCGGCAAGTGTTTCGGCATCCTTGGCTATTGTGTAACGCAGCTAAAGTGACAATGGCCGATAAACTAGGTAAATGTGACTGTATGTGTGTACCCTATGGGCTCGACAATGGCCAATCGATTGGGTTAATGTGAGTGTATGTATGTACTTTAGGGATTGGATTAAATTGAGGATTGCATTTATTAAAATGCTTCGTGCTTAAACTCATTTGGGATGCCGATCCCAAGTCGGCTAGTCGGCGCAGTGCAGCACTCCATTCCACGTTGTCCACGGAAATTCCGAGCACGTATTTCGCCGAGCTAGCGTGAACACGGCTCTTTACGTGCCTCCAAGCGTCAGTTTTTATAGCATATGGTTCGATTTAGCCAAAACCCCAAAAAATATTGAGCAACGCCTATTAGATGAATAGAGGATTATTTACACACCGAATCCCGATATAAGGAAACTAGAAAAATTGAATTAGCAGGATGGGTGCTCAGCGGCAAGTGTTTCGGCGTCCTTGGCTATTGCATAATATACCAATATACCAATATACCAATATACCAATATACCAATATACCAATATACCAATATACCAATATACCAATATACCAATATACCAATATACCAATATACCAATATACCAATATACCAATATACCAATATACCAATATACCAATATACCAATATACCAATATACCAATATACCAATATACCAATATACCAATATACCAATATACCAATATACCAATATACCAATA
>VNKC01003473.1:2592-141970 GCA_008042775.1 Drosophila pectinifera
TTAAAAATATTCATAACAAAGTCAAAACAGCCTCGAATTCAATTCGGAAAGCAGTTCTGTGTTAGTTTTTATTACGTTCATTAATCTGCATATTGAGTTTAGAGATCAGAAAAAATAATTTTTTTGCCAATTTTTGACAATTTTAATGATGTAACCCCTTATCGTTTTTTGAAAAATTGGCCAAAATTTTTATCTCATTTTTTTTAAATATTTAATATTTAAATAATTAAGATTTTAACGGCGATTCGGAATATAAATGACATTTGGCTGTCATTCCATTTTTGGCCAAATTATGCTCTCCAGAAAACCTCAAGTATGCGGATATTTGGGTCCTTAAATTGGTATTTTTATATCCTAATTTTTGAACTAATCAAACTTAAGAATAACAATAACTTGGCCCAAACAGCCTTAAAAACAGCGGATCGGAATATATATGGCATTTGGCTGTCATTCCATTTTTGGCCAAATTATGCTCTTCAGAAGTCATCGTATGCGGATTTTTGGGTCCTTAAATCGGCATTTTTATATCCTAATTTTTGGTCAAATCATATTTAATTCAATACTTTATTATTAATTAATTAAGCTTTTAACGGCGTTTCGGAATATGAACGGCATTTGGCTGTCATTCCATTATTGGCCAAATTATGCTCTTCAGAAGTCATCGTATGCGGATTTTTGGGTCCTTAAATCGGCATTTTTATATCCTAATTCTTGGTCAAATCATATTTAATTCAATATTTTTTTTTAAAGATTTAAGATTTTAATATGCTCTCAAGAAGTCCTCAAGTAACCGGAATTCAGGATTATTTTTCCCTTTTGTTTGCTAGTTAGAGCGGTAAAAATCAAGGTCATCGATGACACTGTCCGATTATTGTTATCGCTATTAAAGGTGGGAAACTTTGCTTAGACTTGTTATTCCCAACAAAAAAATGTGTAAGCACTGATTCCACTTGGCGACCAAGTTAAAATTGAAAGTAAAAACATTTTAAAAACTGGAATTTAAATTAAAATATAGATTAAGCATTATCTGCGGGCACTTTATATTGGTTTAATTTATTTTCACTAAATATTGCATTAAGTGATTAGACTTACAATAATACATATAAATAAATATATTTAGAATAATTTAAGCGTAATGACGACGACGACAGACAAAACAAATTACGCTACGCACTAAATTTAATATATTTTCGCGGGGTATAACGTTTACGCTTTAATTAATACATGCACATATTCTCTACATATGTAGTTCGCTTAACCGAGAGTTATTTTTAATAATAATAATAATTAGAATGCACTTTTGCAATGAAGTAACTGTGTCTATTAAGAGAAGTTCATCACGGGAAAGTACTTTCCCAGCCTTCGGATTTTCTTCATGGTGACAAAGCATTTAGAGCCAGTTGTTACATGTATTGCTTTGGTAAGGCTTTTATCCTCCAAAATCAAGTCGATCTGTTCGATTGAGTTCAGATTATAAATATCTTTTGGTGTTTCGTTGGACTTCTTGCTGTTGGCTTTCTGGCTGATGTGGATGTGGCTGTGGTTGTGGTTCTGATTGAAGTTCCTACTAAGATTGGTGTTGTTATTTAAATATTGCTCTTGTTGAAGCGTAGCTTTGGCTGCATTCAATGTATTCATGATTTGGTCCGTGGCATCGTCTGCCTCCTCGTCGTACTCGTACTCCTCCTTGGTTTCGGCAACAGAGAATGTGCTAGTGGTGTTCAGGTTGAGTAATGAATATCTGTGATCGATATGTTGGGTAGACGCCGCCGCCTCGCTTTCCGCGTAGCAGCGATTACGCATCTCATACTCCTGAGCCTCTGTGATTCGATCCAACGACTGACTCTCGCGCATGCGCCGCCTTCTAGTCGTCGTAGATGTTGCTGTTGTAGCTGTGGTGGTGCTCTCTGTTAGTTGCTGCTTCTCAGCCTGGGAATGCTTGTCAACATGATCCTTGTGCTGTTTCCTGCTCTTTTGTGTGTGAGATTTCCGGTTTTCCTCCGATTTATTTTGCTAAAATTTAGGTGTTCCGTTAAAATTTGCGTTTTTCTTACTATTTAAGGGATTTAATTTGTAAACTCACCTCCTTGTACTGCGATTGTCCCTCCTTTTTCCCGCTTACTGAGCCGCTTTTCGAGATAAAATTGGCCGCACCGCTGGCCGAGCCGGGCGGCGGATACAGTTGATCCTGCGAGTCGCTGGAGTCGTCATGTGAGTCCCGCCGATGCATGCGAAACCGTACGGGCGTATCGCCCACAAACTTGTTGATCTTCTTCTTGTTGCGCGTCTTGGTGTCATCGTCGGAGGCCTCTGAGCTGCTGCAGGACGGTGTCCGTATCTTGTTTAGCTTTGTGCGTCGGTGCGTAAGCACGGGATTCTTGCTGCTACTGGGTAGCGGCTTCAGCTTGCCAATCTCCAGCTCCTTGAGACCACTCAACGTGTCCTCATCGTCTATCTTGGCACTCTTTTCCATCTGTTTAAGCTTCTGGGCCAGTGTCGCGTCCACAGAGACGACGATCTTTGTGCGAGAATTGCTTGGCACGCCGCAAGTGGGAAACAGCTGTCCCTTCGATTGATTTGCGGACTCCTCAGAGCTGGAACGCTCATGCAGTGACCGATTGACAAGACCGTCGGTGGTCGTGGACTCTCGCCGCGACGATGTCACTTTCAACTCGTTTCCTATGCCTGAGCACTCAGTGGCCGACTCCTCCTCGTCCTCCTCCCGCACAATGCTGCACTTACGACTGCGTTTGTCCTGTATAAGTGAGCACATATAATTGGATTTCTTGGAGGTAAACAAGGTAACTAATTAACTTACAGGCTTGCCTCCATCGTTTGCGAACTGGGCTGCTGGCGTCACGTTAATGCTGATGGGTACTGCTCCTTTGGGGGCATCTGTGGTTGGACTTGGTTTCTCAGGCACTGGCTTGCGACTCGCGTCTCCCAATCTAATAAAGAAATTGTGTAAGGATATGGAAACCTTGAGGGTTTTATAATAACTCACTTTATGCTGGGATCACTGAGAGGCCTCTGCTTTTGAGCCAGCTCCTCACGACGCCGCCGCAGGCGTAATTCAGCCAGCAAAAAGTATGTGGCTGTTATGTGATTGTACTTGTTTTTGTCGAGAGCCCTGAAATGATGACACGCGTGGTTTAACTAGTAATAATAGGGTGGGTACGGGAGTTCTACTCACTGCAATATCTCTTCCTTGGACGCAATATTTCCGTTTATCATTTTTTGTATGATAAAGGCGTGATCCTCTTCGCCCAACTGCTGGCGGCTGACCAAAGGCAGAATGTGTTCAGTGGTGGAGGAATCGGGTTCATCGATTGCTTGCAGCCAGGCCGATGAGGCGAGTTCCTCAACGGTGGCCCGCTTCTTCGGATCCCGGACCAACATCGACCCAATTAAATTCCGGCAATCTGTAGATACGTGCGACGGCACCGTGTACTTGCAATCCATGATCATTGTCAAAGTTTCCGAGTCGTTGGCCTTCTCAAAAGGCGCCTGCCCGCACACTAGCATGTACAGAATGACTCCTAATGACCAAATGTCTGCGGAATACATAAATAGGTTATTGGGGCTAGAAAGATTCATAGATTTGTAAACTTTAGACTTACCCACGGCGGGCGCATCGTAGGAGTCGCCCAGCAGTATCTCCGGCGCCGAATAGGCCAAGCTGCCGCAAAACGTCTCCAATTTCTGGCCCGGCGAGAATTTGTTGCTGAACCCAAAGTCGGTGAGCTTGACCAGTCCCAGCTTTTCGAAAAACACGACGTTCTCCGGCTTCAGGTCTCTGTTGATGTGTGATGTGCGTGTCCGGATTGGATTGAAAACAACAGGTTACGTAAATAAGTGATCGGTACACAGCACGGCGGCGCATTATCAGTTGGAGCGCGCTCTCTCTCACCTGTGAACCACGTGCAGCTGATGGCAGTACGTGATTGCACGTAGGATTTGGCGAAAGTATTTGCGGGCCAGATCCTCGCTCAGCCCGGCTTCGTGCTTCATTATATAATCGTACAGATCTCCGCCGTCTCCCAGCTCCAGCACCAGGTACAACTTGGTCTGCGTGTCTATAACCTCGTACAGTCGCACGACATTGGGATGTTGCACCAACTTCATGCATCTGGGGAGGAAGATTTAAGAGTCGCTTGTTTAACTCCGTATTCAGGGGTCACATCAGCAGCCGTACTTACCGTACTTCCTGAAACAGGTGCGCCTTGGACACCTCGTCCAGCTTGGTCTTGTCCACCACCTTGACCGCCACCTTGGCACCGGTAAAGACGTGCCGCGCCAGCTTAACCACGGCAAAGTGTCCCGATCCGAGCGTCTCCTCCAGATCGTAGAGCCCGGCGATCTTGCCGTCGCTTACCCCGCCAACAGGCTGCGTCTCCAGCGTCATGATGACACTCCTTGGCACACTTCCAACAACGGGCTGCGTGTTGCGGCACAACTATCCGCGATTAGCTAAAACTATAATTATAGTGGTTAACGCGGTCCAACTGCTGGGCATTCGGGTTTTGAGGGCTGCTATATGAATGGGGTTTTGATGTAATATGTGGTGCCCTGAATGGCAAGGGGAGCGGCAGGTCCACCAGAACCATCGGGAAAGTTTTCGGTCAGCTCCCAATAAGTGATTCATTCGGTGTGTGTATTTTTTATTTTTGAAATTTTCCGAACAGGAGTAGTTCAAACACAGGGCTGTTATTACACAAGGGGATGCAGAAAGGCAGGGCTGTTACCGTTTGCAGCGAATCTCCGCCAGCAGCCGCCGATGCAGGGAAAACTACGATGCGCGGCCCATTCCGCGACGGGGGAAACTAAACCTGGCCTCTCAGTGGCCTCTCGAATGTCTCACACTAAACACTTGGCCCTTATCACACATAAAAATGCTTACTTAGAATTTTTGTATACACATTTTCGACTATTTTCTGCGTTTTTTTTTCTGAATTTTAATTAGTGTGGCCGAGCTTTTCAAAGTAGGGGTGGGACCTCGACGACGATGAATCGTTTGAAAATGTTGGTGTTTTCGCTCTAAAGCGCACAGCCACACTGAGCTGATAACGGTATATTTAAGCTATGTTTTTTTTTAAATCTTTTATGAGAGATTTCACGTTATTATCTGTAGTTTTCTCCAGGCACTTCAGAAAAATGTCACAACTTTTTGGAGCTTGGAATTGGAGGCAAAGACCTTAACACATGGGATATGAGAAAAATAATCAGCAGTCGGTGTGCCAACAGTCTGGCAGCACGTACTTTTTTACACGATTTTCCAATTAGGAACATTTTTCACCGATTTTGCAAATAAACACGTTCTGCATAGACGAGATATACAACGTTTAATACACGGAAAATGATGGAAAGCACAGGAAAGTGCGGAAACAGTTTTCCGTACATAGGAGTCTTTGTGAGTGTGACCAGTTGGAGGAATACGAATAATGCGTTCTTTTGCCGGCCTCTGTTGCGCGACCGTACGGTATTCTGGGTGGATAGACCGGCGGGCACTCAACATTTCCAAGGCACTCATCCCAAATCAAAATTCTTTATTAAAATCTCAATAAAAAGAAACCACGCCGAGTTCGGAGATATAATGAGTGTGAGTCCAAACCCACATCAGAACAGTCCACATGTAGACCCACACAGCCGCGCCGCGAACTTCGATCTGGGGCACAAGGTAAGCTGCGGAGTGGTGCTCCGCTCCGGGCAACTGTCCCTTTCGTTTGCATTGTTTTGGACTCACCGATTACATGACTTTCGATTTTCTCCCTGACAGCTAGCGAATGGCCGTGCAATGACCGATTCGCGGGGCAGCCGGTCCCACGACGAAGTCTTCAGCGGATCGCTTAACTCGCTGGCCAGGAAGGAGGAGAGCGAGGAGGACGCTAAGATATTGGGTCCGGGCCCGGGTACGGGTCGCGTGGGCCTCCAGAACATCGCCAACACCTGCTACATGAACTCGGCGCTGCAGGCGCTTAGCAACCTGCCGCCCATGACGCATTACTTCATCAACTGCAGCGAGTTGGTGGAGTACATTGCGGACCAGAGCGCACGTCGCTGCAAGCCCGCTGGTCTGGCAAAGAGCTACCGCCGCCTCATGCAGGATATTTGGCAGGAAGTCGAGGGACACAAAGGTTCTGCATCACTCTCCTGCTGTTAGCTGGAAACCTACTAAAGTTTGAGATTTTGCAGAGTCCGTTGCTCCGCGTGGCATTTTGTACGGCATTCGGTCGGTCCATCCCATGTTCCGGGGCTACCAGCAACACGACACCCAGGAGTTTCTGCGCTGCTTCATGGATCAGCTGCACGAGGAGCTCACGGAGCAGGTATCCATGATGCCACAGCCGCAAAACCAAACGCAGTTGCACTCCCAGTCCCAGCAGCTGCAGCAGCCCAGCGAGACGGACGACGACAACGAGGATGAGGCGCCTCCTGCCTCGTTGACCCCGACGGCTTCTGAGAGCGAGTACGACACTTGTGAGAGCAGCATGTCGGAGCTCTCGGCGGAGGTGCTGCTCAAGACGGAGTACTTTGTGACGCCGTGTCGAACAAACAGCTCCAGCGGCACCCTCCCGGAAACTCACCCAGTACACCTGCAACAGCCGAATGGATCCACTGCTGAACAAAAGCCTGTGGAGGCGGCACGCTCCATAATTAGCGATGTGTTCGACGGGAAGCTCTTATCCTCTGTGCAGTGCCTTACCTGCGATCGAGTGTCGACGCGCGAAGAAACATTCCAGGACCTATCCTTACCTATTCCCAACCGCGACTTCCTCAACGTGCTGCACCAGACGCACAGCCTGAGTGTGCAGAGCCTTAATGCAGCCGAAACATCCGCAAGGAGCAACGAAGGCTGGCTGGCCTGGATGTGGAATATGCTGCGCTCGTGGATCTATGGTCCCTCGGTCACGCTCTATGATTGCATGGCCAGCTTCTTCAGCGCCGACGAACTCAAGGGGGATAACATGTACAGGTGAGCGAATGTTGCCTTAATTGTTATACGAACTGAATACAAATTTCCCCTGTTCCTCACAGCTGCGAGCGTTGCAACAAGCTGCGCACGGGCATCAAGTACTCCAGAGTGCTCACTCTGCCCGAGGTGTTGTGCATCCACTTAAAGCGCTTCCGTCACGACCTGTCCTACAGCTCGAAGATCTCGTCGGATGTTTACTTTCCGCTGGAGGGCTTCGATATGCGGCCCTACATTCACAAGGACTGCCGCAGTCAGGTGCCCTTTTACAACCTGTCGTCGGTGATCTGTCACCACGGCACAGTGGGCGGTGGCCATTACACCTGCTATGCCCGCAACGCTCTCAACGGACGATGGTATGAGTTCGACGATCACTACGTGACGGAGGTGACCCCGGAGGTGGTGCAGACCTGCCAGGCCTATGTGCTCTTCTATCAGAAGCACAACCCCCAGATGAAGCTGGTACGGGATAAGGCTATCAGTTTGTCCACCACACATCCACTGTGCGACTCGGACATCCAGTTTTATGTAACCAGAGAGTGGCTATCTCGACTGGCCACCTTCTCTGAGCCGGGGCCGATCAACAACCAGGAGATGCTCTGCCCGCACGGTGGTATTCTACATTCCAAGGCAGACTTGATCAGCCAGATAGCGGTCCCCATCTCCCAGCCGCTATGGGACTATCTCTACCGAACATTTGGCGGCGGACCGGCGGTGAACATCATGTTCGAGTGCGAGATCTGTAAGCGGGCGGCGGAGACACTGTCGCGTCGCCAGCAGTATGAGCTGAACGAATTCACCAAATACAATGGGCTGCAAAATGAGTTCGATTCAACGGCCATCTATGCCATCGCCATGCCCTGGCTGCGCTCCTGGCAGCAGTTCTCGCGCGGCAAGACCCACAAGGAGCCGGGACCTATTACCAACGAGGGCATCGCTGCTCCCGCAGAGAACAGCTCGCTAAATGGCAGTTTGGCCGCCACAGTGAGCTGCGTGCGATTGGGTTCCGATTATGCCCAGCTGAATGCCCGTTTGTGGCGATTCTTGCATAACATATACGGTGGCGGACCAGAAATCATGCTGCGCCAGGCTCTCTCCGACGACGATGATGATCCCGAAGAGATCGAAATCATCGATCAGGACGACCAGTGCGACGATGACGAGGAGAATCAAGAGGAGCATGAGGGCGAGGCTGTCGTCGATAAAGAGCAGGATGTAGTTGGAACAACAAACTATCAGCATAATCATTCCGACACCGAAAGCAACTTGGGTCGACGCAATACGCCGAGTCCAAGTATCAGTCCCAGTCGAAGTCCGACGGCTAAGCGTCAGTCCGAGGAGGCAGAGTCATCGGATCTGCGACCAAGTAGTCCAAAGTCGAAGCGCAACAGGTCTAAAATGAAGGTGTCGGCCATGCGTTTGAATATGCGTAAGAAGGGCAAGCGGAATCGCAGCGCCTACAAGCAGCACGCCGAGATGTTTGGCGCCAAAGGTGAGTTACTGGAGGTGAATCCTGGTATTACACCCATATTTTATCACTTTTTCTCTCCGATATTCAGGAAGCTACAATGTCAACTCGCAAGCTGATCCTCCAGCGTCCGAGCAAGAGAACAGAGACAAGGATAAGGACAAGGACAAGAGCAAGGACCGATCTATTGCATTTCCAAGCGATTACAGCTTATCCATTTCGATACCATTCCAAAGCGACAATTTCCAGGTGAACGGCATTCACGAAAAGGGCGTGCGCGACAAGGGTAAACTGCTGCGGAACAGCACAAGAAGCGGCAGCAACATAACCACTAACAACAACAAGGAGAACGTGACGCTGCATAAGTTCGTGACACTGCGCGAGGCTAATGGGCCGAGCGACGAGACTGACATTTGATCGACGGATCAGCCAGCGGATCGAGCTGGAACAGGAGCTATAGAAGTCCCTGGCGAACCGCTGAATCGCAGGCCCAAAAAAACCAAGTTTAGGCGTAAACGAAAGCGTTATTAGTTTAATACCTCAGTGTTTTGTTTTTGGTTGGATTGGAGGCTATCTAAGCTATGTAAAAAATGTATTTATAAATTAATCGTATTGCCATTCCCCTTTGCCCCGGCGCCCTACCAGTTTCCGTGGTCCTGGCTCCTTGCCCAGGAGCGACCTTTGTATATATATAGTATATATTAAATATATGGGAGTGTGTTTAAGTTGGTGTACCATAGAAAATAAATCGTAGGATGCACGGTCAGAAGCTCCCTGCCTCATGCACTGTGGAATCATGGGCACGAAACAGAAAAATCAATCCCTTGTTTAATTTCATTTCGGTGGCGGGCGGCCGACCTGCCGCATCACAGCATTGGTCCACTCCGCGACGACGACGACGTCTATTTATAGAGGGCCGAAGCAGAGCAACTGTGTGTTGTATGCTGCTCTTCCGCCTTCGGCCCAGTTCACAGAGATTCAGCGAGGCGTGCGGAGGTGGATGCAGGCACATCTAGCGACTAGCAAGATTCTCTCTGGGTGAATAAAAACCACCTCTTTTTTTCGGTATTATTGATTGTGCCGAGCCGTGCCGCCGCCAACATGAATCCGTGCCATGTGTGCCAAGAGCCCACGAAGAACAAGTGCTCCAACTGCAACCAGGTGTCCTACTGCAGCGTCCAGCACCAGAAGCAGGACTGGAAGACCCACAAGCCCAGCTGTCATCCATACAAGGTGCGTGACTATATATCTGAGCGATGACCGAACATAACCTCAACCCGCCTGCAGATCGCCCACAATGAGCAGCTGGGCCGGCATTTGGTGGCCACTCGCACCATCAAGCCGTACGAGATCATCCTCAAGGAGGCTCCTCTGATGCGTGGACCCGCCCAGATCTCGGCGCCCGTTTGCATGGGCTGTCTGAACAGCATCGAGGCAGACGATCACATCGACTGCCCGGATTGCGGCTGGCCACTGTGCGGTCCAGAGTGCAAGTCCCTGGATGAGCACAAGGCTGAGTGTGGCCTAACCAAGGATCGGGGCGATAAGGTCAATGTGCAGGAGTTCATCGGGCCCCATCCTCTCTACACTTGCGTGAGCACCGTGCGCTGTTTGCTCATTGGCGAGACGAGCCCGGAGAAGGCGAGCAAGTTCCAGGAGCTGGAGTCGCTGGAGTCCACCCGAAGGGGCTCCAATCAATGGAAGGCGGACCTGGCCAGCATTGGGCAGTTTATACCAAAGTATGTATTACTATTAAGGGAATAACAGAGCTATTGTGTCTATATACTGGGTTTATTTATGAAAGTAAATAAGCATTACAAGCACTTACCGATTTTTTAAAAGAACAAGGGTCTAGGGCGTAGTGGAAATAATCTTATCTTATCTTGAAAGATATTTATTTAGTCTGATATCGAATTGCCCCACGGCATACAAATGATTATCTATAAAAAATATAAAATATCAAACAATTGTTTACTTAATCAGGCAATTAGAATATTTACCTTATTGTTCAATAAATATAAATTTGATGGTTAGACTTCTAAGACAATCCCTTTTATAAAGAATTTCTAGTTAAGAATTTTCATCGCTTTCCGTTATATTTCCTATAAAACTAGTTTCACTTCCAAAGCTAAATAAGTTAGCCTCATGTTACAAATAAAACCCTATCATAATTCAATACAAAAATAAACTAATTGATTCATAATTTCTGTGATAAGATATGATTTGAAAAGCTTTACATTCACATTCCTAATCTCCCCACAGATTCTTCAAAACCCAGAAATTCAGCGAGGAGGAGATCATGCGAGCAGTGGGTGCCCTGCAGATCAATGGCCACGAAGTGCCCACATCGGACCCACCGCATGTCGCTGTCTTCTACACGGCCTCCTTCACGGAGAACTCCTGTGTGCCCAATCTGGCCAAGAGCTTCAACAAGAACGGCCACTGCATCCTGTGGGCACCGCGGGAGATCAAGAAGAACGCCCACCTGAGCATCTGCTACTCGGACGCCATGTGGGGCTCCGCAGATCGCCAGCGCCACCTGATGCAGACGAAGCTCTTCAAATGCCTCTGCGAGAGATGTGTGGATGTCACCGAGCTGGACACCTGCTACAGTGCCATCAAGTGCGAGGATCGGAAGTGCGGTGGCCTGATGTTGCCCATCAAGGCGGATGACTGGAACGGCAGTTGGCGGTGAGTCTTGGATCCTGTTCACAAAGTATTGAGAAGTTGAAAGCCTTACCTAATCCCTTGCAGCTGCCGAGAGTGCCACAAGCAAGTGCAGAAGCACTATGTGGAGCGCATTTTGGAGCGGGCTGGCCAGGATCTCCAGAGCATGGAAAAGAATGTTGAAAGTGGCTTAAAGTAAGTCTATTATAGAGCTCATATATTTATTAAATCATGGTAATTTCCCAGAATAAATATATAGATTAGATAGAAAGATATAAATAGGTTACTAGAAGAATTATTACCAAAAAAAGCTTTCACTTAATTTGGACATATGATGAAATATCATCGAAGAAACATGAAACTCCGTTCCCTTATCCAATCATTTTTAACTTCACAGATACCTCAAACACTATGAAAAGTGGCTGCCGCCGCAGCACTTCCACATGAGCGAGATCAAGATCCTGCTGGTGCAACTACTGGCCAAGGATCAGCAGGAGCTGATGGTAGTCCCAGACGATCGTCTGCTGTTGAAACTACAATTCGCTCGCGAACTCGTTGACTTGTACGAGATAATAGCGCCGTGTAAGTGTGTTATGCCGATTATTACGTATACGCAGCGTTATCACAAGTGCCTATTGTTTTTGTGTTTGTATAGGCGAGGTTCGCACGCTCGGCACGCTTTGCTTCGAGCTGCACTCGGCCATTGCCGAGCAGACACGTCGCGTGGCCCTGGAAACGAGCCTGTCGCCGAAGGAACGGCTGGAGGAGTCCCTGTTCTATGTGGACAAGTGCGTCAACTATCTGCAGTACGAGTCGGACATCTTCGTCGAGGGCCACATCCTCAAGCAGGCCAAGATCAACCGAGATGCCCTGCGAATGGTTACCAGGATCTCCTAGTCTCCGGAGAATCCACTCCCATAAAACAAATCCTGTATCGAATTTACCAATAAATTGCCTTAACTGAATCCCGCCAATGGTTGTCCATTAATGATAAATGACAAACAAATCGCGTAGTCATATCATCAGTCACGAGTCCAACGTCATTGGTTGCTGCCCAAATAGAACTACATATATTTATTTCCATATGTACGTTCCGGTCTGTGAGTAAGAACCGTGCTGACGCCCGGGCCGATAAGGATAAGTAAAATTCGGCCCGGTCAGTGCGTACCTAGCGTGACTTTATGAAATGTCTGAACCCATTATTGGTATTAGTGGCTTTCAGGCAAAAGGAATTCAAAACTATATAAACCGATTCAATAAAGCCATCTTTCTTTGATAAAAGATTTCCAATTACTCAGTATCCAGGCTGATATTGATGACTTTGACTTATCTAAAGCCCAGAATTATTATTATCATTGTCAAAACAGTATGCCCATTTATAACCCTGTACAATGTGATTTTTGTTGGCCCTGGAACAGAGCTTACCAGTATGATGGGGTTTTTGAACCAGATCTTAAAGCCAAATCTTAATTTAATGATCAAGTTAATTTCTATATACTACTTTTTATAATATACCAAACTAATTACTTTGTTTTGTTAATAAATAAAAGAAATAGACCGAAAATGCAAATTATTTACGTTACTCACTGACCTAGTGCTATAAAATATAGATAAAGCAAATCATTCTACTTTGACCATCTTAAGCATAAACAGTCTAATCACTTTCATCAGATTCCGCTTCACGTGCTACCCGAGCTTTGTATTTTCCATCTAGCCTGGAGGAATTTCATCAGCAGACCGAACTCACCATTAGTCTTAAGAATTTTATACCACCCTTCAATATATATTGATAAACATGCATTATCAGCTGATAAAGCTCCACTCTCACCTGGCGGCCATTCGAATATAAGCCGCCTGAACCTTACCATATTCTAATAGTCTTTTTTAGTCGTCGCTGCCAGCAGGTTGCCTTTTTTCGATCCAGCCACTACTCGATATAGCCAGCTGATAGATATAGCTAAAGTATCCTCTATTCGATTTACATATAAACGATGACCGCGACGAACGGCCACGCCGTCAAGGACGATGTGAATTCGCGATCCCAGTACAAGACGAACATTGTCCTGGGCAACCAGCTGGAGGAATCGGGAAAGGATCGAAAGAGCTTGTGAGTTTCTATAAGTGTTTACAATCCTTAAGAATAGTAATGTCCTAAGGATAACATCGAGTGTTTTGTTGTGTGAACAAGTGTATTGTTGTGAAATTAGTGAAAGAATAGGCCTATTGCCTCTTTAATTGACCACATTGAATAGATTTAATCTCTACTTGAATGATTAAATCTCGTAGTATTAATAATTGACGTGTTACCATCGAGTACTGACTGTATTTCGGATTCCATTCAAGTTTTTCACCTTTTGCCAAAATTGCTATTCAACGATGACATTGCCAATAATTCGTAAAAATTGTTAACCTATGTTGTTTGCGTATATTAATTACCCTTTTCGAAAGGGTAACATTGACTAAGTGGATTCTATACAAGGTAGTAACTTGTAAAGTGAACGAAAAATATAAATAAGTGATCAACTTTTAATGTCGATTAAAGACCTTTGTAAAAAATGTAGAGCTAAACAAAATCGATAAAGTTGGTGTTATTGTCATCTTAAAGTTATATCCTAGCTAGAGGAATTATTTATTGATTTATTTACCTATAAAATATACGAACTAGATTCGTATCTATAGATGTAGCCTGTGTCCTGGTCATCTTAGAGCACAATCCTTGAATGAGTTATGACATGTGACAAGTATCCTTATGTTCCCCATAAAATGGGCAACAAACAAGAGTATTATATAGTCGTTAATCAGTCAGTTATTTGTTTATCAATCTTGATTGCTAATGCAATAAAGATCGACTAGAGACGGAGAGAGAGAGCCAGCCCACGGCGTAATCAGAATCCACGAGTGGAGCCTATATCACATATTTTACTATAGATAGCGGACTCCGTCGGGAAACCCGAAGCGTGGTCACAGAGCGATTGGCTGTTTGGAGCCACTCGGCACTTTGGCCATTGTCATGAGTAGATAAGGGGTTCTGATTCGCCATTCGCGAAACGCCTTGTTGGGGTTCAGGGTTATGAAGTAAATAGGAACGACTGAAAAAACGATTGATAAACATTTATAATAGGCACCCTTTATTATTATTACCATTGCAGTGAGCCCAACAAGTCGAAAAAGAAGTCCAAGCATGACGAGGCGACTGCGGAGGAGGAGGAGGAGAGCTCCAAGTTCCACGAGGAGGTCAAACAGGTGGGCTACTTCCAGATGTTCCGCTATGCCACCAAGAAGGATCGCACGATGTACGTGATCGGATTGCTGGCTGCCGTGGCCACGGGCCTCACCACTCCCGCCAACAGTTTGATCTTCGGCAATCTGGCCAATGTGAGTTGAAGTTATCCCTCGAAACTCACAAGAGCATTCTTAATAACATAAAACCCTCTTTATATGACAGGACATGATCGATTTGGGTGGTCTTATAGAAGGAAGGACCTACCGCGCCGACGATGATGTGGGCTCTTTGCTCCTGGACAAAGTCCAGCAATTCTCCCTGCAAAACACATACATTGGCATTATTATGCTGGTCTGCTCCTATATATCGATCACATGCTTCAACTACGCCGCCCACTCCCAGATCCTGACCATACGCTCCAAGTTCTTCCGCTCCATCCTGCATCAAGATATGCAGTGGTATGACTTCAACCAGAGCGGTGAAGTGGCCAGCCGAATGAATGAGTAAGTGACTCAATCCTTATCAATCTTACATTTCGGGGAAAAAGATAATCATTTCGTCGTATTTATACCAAAAATTTGGTTTGTCTGTGGACTTATCAGCACATGAAATGTACAAATCATTAGTAAACTAATCTAGGAAGTTGCCAAAAAGTAGCTTCCAAAGTCCCTTCCATCCCCCAGAGGTTATACTTTAATGAAAGCTAAACTGATTCAATTCTGATTTCCCTTTGCAGAGATCTTTCCAAGATGGAGGATGGCCTGGCCGAAAAGGTGGTGATGTTCGTCCATTACTTCGTTGCCTTCGTGGGGTCCCTGGTCTTGGCCTTCATTAAGGGCTGGCAATTATCGCTGGTTTGTCTAACCAGTCTGCCTCTGACCTTCATCGCCATGGGTCTGGTCTCGGTGGCCACTGCTCGTCTGGCCAAGAAGGAGGTGACCATGTACGCCGGGGCCGCTGTAGTGGCCGAGGGAGCTCTCTCCGGCATTCGGACCGTGAAAGCCTTCGACGGTGAGGCCAAAGAAGCAACCGCCTACAAAGAACGTGTGGTGGCCGCCAAGGAGCTCAACATCAAGAGGAACATGTTCTCTGGAATCGGCTTCGGTCTTCTATGGTTCTTCATCTACGCCTCTTACTCTTTGGCCTTCTGGTACGGAGTGGGTTTGGTGATCAAGGGTTACAATGACCCCTATTACGCAAACTACGATGCTGGCACCATGATCACCGTCTTCTTCTCGGTCATGATGGGCTCCATGAATATCGGAATGGCGGCACCCTACATCGAGGCCTTCGGCATAGCGAAGGGCGCCTGCGCCAAGGTCTTCCACATCATCGAACAGATCCCCACCATCAATCCGATCGATTATCAGGGTAAAAACTTGAATGAACCCCTCACTACCATCGAGTTCAAGGACGTGGAGTTCCAGTATCCGACGCGGCCAGAGATCCCCATCCTAAATAGATTGAACTTAAAGATCCACCGAGGTCAGACGGTGGCCCTGGTGGGCCCGTCCGGCTGTGGCAAGTCCACCTGCATCCAACTGATCCAGCGGTTCTACGATCCCCATGCCGGTAGGCTCTGCTTTAATGGCACCGACCTGAAGGACATCGATATCAACTGGCTGCGCTCAAGGATTGGCGTGGTGGGTCAGGAGCCAGTGCTCTTCGGCACCTCCATCTATGAGAACATCCGGTACGGTCGGGAGGATGCCACCCGGGAGGAGATCGAGGCTGCTGCGGCAGCTGCCAATGCGGCTATATTTATTAAGAAGCTGCCCAAAGGATACGACACCCTGGTGGGAGAGCGAGGAGCCCAGTTGTCCGGTGGTCAGAAGCAGCGCATTGCTATCGCTCGCGCCCTGATACGTGACCCGGAGATTCTGCTCCTGGATGAGGCTACCTCCGCCCTGGATACCGCCAGCGAGGCCAAGGTACAGGCCGCTCTGGAGAAAGTCAGCGCTGGACGGACCACCATTATTGTGGCTCACCGTCTGTCCACTGTTCGTCGGGCAGACAGGATTGTGGTGATCAATAAGGGTGAGGTGGTCGAGAGTGGAACCCACCAGGAGCTAATGGATCTGAAGAATCACTACTACAATCTGGTCACCACCCAGCTGGGCGATGATGACGGCTCTGTCCTGAGTCCCACGGGCGATATCTACAAGAACTTTGATATCAAGGACGAGGATGATGAGGAAATCAAAATAATCCACGAGGACGAGGATGAAGAGGAAGCGGTGTCAAAGAAGAAGGATAAGAAAATAAAGAAGGTCAAGGATCCCAATGAAGTCAAGCCCATGACCGAAGTGATGAAGATGAACAAGCCGGAATGGTTCCAGATCACCGTGGGTTGCATCTCCTCCGTCATCATGGGCTGTGCCATGCCCGTCTTTGCCGTGCTCTTCGGCAGCATTCTCCAGGTCCTGTCCGTGAAGGATAACGATCAATATGTGCGCGACAACTCCAACCAGTATAGCTTGTACTTCCTGATCGCCGGTATTGTCGTGGGCATCGCCACCTTCCTGCAGATCTACTTCTTTGGAATCGCTGGAGAGCGGTTGACGGAGCGTATCCGAGGCCTCTTGTTCGAGGCCATGCTGCGCCAGGAGGTCGCCTGGTTCGATGACAAGGCCAATGGAACAGGAAGTCTGTGCGCCCGTCTCTCCGGAGATGCTGCTGCGGTTCAGGGGGTAGGTTCTTTAGAGATTTCTGCTCAGGAAGCTCTCTTTTCTAAACCCTATTTTCTATTTTATATTCAGGCAACTGGTCAACGCATTGGTACCATCATCCAATCGATCTCTACTCTCCTCCTGGGCATCGGTCTGTCCATGTACTACGAGTGGAGTCTGGGTCTCGTGGCTCTGGCCTTCACCCCATTCATTCTCATCGCCTTCTACATGCAGCGAACCCTGATGGCCAAGGAGAACATGGGATCGGCCAAGACAATGGAGAATTCCACTAAGTTGGCTGTCGAAGTGGTTTCAAACATCCGCACTGTTGCGTCTCTGGGTCGTGAGGAAATGTTCCACAAGACCTACATTGGCATGCTGATTCCAGCTGTTGAGGTAGGTTAACATAAAAGGGGAGCTTATCTTTATTAGCTTCCAGGGGTCTTCACTCGATGAGCTCCTATCATCTAGGGAGACCATTATGTATAACCACTGTTTTCCTTGCAGATTTCCAAGAGGAACACTCACTTCCGCGGATTGGTCTATGGTCTGGCCCGTTCCCTGATGTTCTTCGCCTACGCTGCCTGCATGTACTACGGAACATGGTGTGTGATCAACCGTGGAATCGAGTTCGGAGATGTGTTCAAGTGAGTGGAGAGAGTAGTAGAGTCCGAAAAAAGGGAACCTCCTAACATATGATACTTTTCAGGGTATCCCAAGCTCTGATCATGGGCACGGCTTCCATTGCCAACGCTTTGGCCTTTGCTCCCAACATGCAGAAGGGTGTGTCGGCGGCCAAGACAATCTTTACGTTCCTGCGTCGCCAGCCGAAGATCGTCGACAGGCCCGGAGTGTCCCCTGCTCCGTGGCACTGCGATGGTTATGTCCGCTACGACAAGGTTGAGTTCAGCTACCCCACGCGTCACGAGATGCAGGTGCTCAAGGGCCTGAGTCTGGCCGTGGCCAAGGGCCAAAAGGTGGCTCTGGTGGGTCCTTCTGGTTGTGGCAAGTCTACCTGCATCCAACTCATACAGCGATTCTACGACGTGGATGAGGGTGCCACCCTCATCGATGAGCGTGATATTCGCGACGTTACAATCAAGAATCTTCGCAACCAGCTGGGCATTGTATCCCAGGAGCCGATCCTCTTCGATCGCACCATAAGGGAGAACATCTCCTACGGCGACAACTCGCGGAATGTGACCGATCAGGAGATCATCTCCGCCTGCAAAAAGTCAAATATCCATGAATTCATCGCCAACCTGCCGCTGGTGAGTTCTTAACTAGAGATTCTTGACCTCAGTTTTTCTACAATTGGAATTATCTTCTGAAGGGCTACGACACGAGAATGGGCGAGAAGGGTGCCCAGCTGTCCGGAGGTCAGAAGCAGCGCATTGCCATTGCTCGCGCTCTCATCCGAAATCCCAAGATCATGCTGCTCGACGAGGCCACCTCCGCCTTGGACGCTGAAAGTGAAAAGGTAAGTGTGAAACATTCACTCTCCTCTTTGAAAGAGAGACCCACTAACTCTTGTAATCCCTTAAAGGTTGTCCAAGATGCCCTTGATGCCGCCTCCGAGGGTCGCACCACCATCAGCATAGCCCACCGACTGTCCACCGTCGTCCACTCGGACGTGATCTTTGTGTTCGAGAACGGAGTTGTGTGTGAAACCGGCGATCACAAGGAACTGCTCGCGAATCGGGGACTCTACTACACGCTCTACAAGCTGCAGAGCGGAGCCATGTAGACACCTCATCCTAGCCTAGATCTAGCCAATCTTCTACTTTAGTGAATTGCGAACAATGACACGTGTAGTATTCTGTATTATAGTCCATAGTTTTTAGTTAGTTTAAGAATATTTATCGCTGTGTTAACTAATGAACATCTCGAGGAATTTATAAATGAATTTTAAACCAACTGTACTTCAATATTTTAAGAAAAAATAAAGATTCTTTAGATGGATTTGTATGTAAATGTTTTTGTATTTATTTTAATTTACATCGATTGGTTTGTTTAAATTTAATTGCATATTACCCAGTCGAATTGGTTGGTTGTCCACTGGAAACCCATATACAATTTAGCTTAAAGTAGGACCTCCAAACGGATCATCTGTTCACTCGAATCGCCGTGCGTTGAGTTTTTGTGTGCTGTGCTCGGTTGTTATTGTACAACTACAACTAGTTTAGAATATACGTAAAAATAAGCAAAATCTTACAGGGAACGCAGCACAAAAAACTCGAGATAAGATAAGAAAAGCCCTTCGATTGCATAATAAACAATAAAAACTTTATACATTCGATCGCTTCGGTAGCTACCTCAATTGGCCTGATCTTTCTGCTTGGAAGTCACATTGTCTGATTTGATCTGATCGCATCTATCACTGATTTATTACTCCTCCGAGTCACGGGATCTTACACAAAGGCAAAAGTATTCAACCAAAAAATAGGAAATAGGGAGATGCTTTTGCCGTTTGTGCTAATGATTCAGAAAAGAAATAAATCGTGCTACTACACATTTGGGTAAATGCTTGTGTTTGTTTCATGATGATTCGGGAAAGGAATATGACGTTTTGTGTGTTTGTTTAGCGTAAAACTTAATCGAAATCCAGAAGCGATTATTATTAAATTAAGGGAACAACAACTATGACTATTTGGTTGCCTAATTTAGTTCTTCTCTTCCTTCTTGGCCTCGCCAGAAGTGTCACTGGAACCGCTGCTGCTGTCAGAGGAAGAGGAGGAGCCGGCAGCGTTGCTTTCGCGCTCAGCGGACATCTGAAATGGATGTCACATTAGTAAATGTTAAGAAAATACTTGAAAAGGGTACACCCACCTTCTTGTAGGCCATCTCGAAGAGCTTGAGGGAGGATTGCTGCAACTGGGAGGTGGCCTTCCTCACCTCCTCCAGATCGGCGGTCTCCTTGTTGGCCAGCAACGTGCGCAGATCGGCAATCTCCTTCTTCAGCTTCTCGCACTGAAATTAAATAATAAAGTGAGTATTTTATCCTGGGAGTAAAGATTATAGATTACCTCCTCAGCGGGCAGCTGGCTCTTGAACTCTTCCATCTTGGTCTCTGTGTCGTGGACTATGCTCTCACCCTGGTTAACGATCTCGATCAGCTCGCGCTTCTTCTTGTCGGCGGAGGCATACTCCTCGGCCTTCTTGATCATGTTCTCAATCTCGTCCTTGCTCAGGCCACCGCTCGACTGGATGACGATTTGCTGCTCCTTGCCGGTGCCCTTATCCTTAGCCGACACGTGCACAATACCGTTGGCATCGATGTCGAACACAACCTCGATCTGGGGGACGCCGCGCGGTGCGGGAGGAATACCCACCAGTGTGAAGGCGCCCAGCATCTTGTTATCGGTGGCCATCTCGCGCTCACCCTGGTGCACCTTAATCTCCACCTGTGTCTGGCCATCGCTGGCCGTCGAGAAGACCTGCGACTTCTTGGTGGGAATCGTAGTGTTGCGAGAAATCAGACGGGTGAACACTCCGCCAAGAGTTTCAATACCCAGAGACAGCGGGGTAACGTCGAGCAGGAGCACATCGGTGACATCTCCGGCCAACACACCACCCTGAACGGCAGCACCGACGGCCACAGCCTCATCGGGATTGACAGAGCGCGACGGCTGGCGACCGAAGAGCTCTTGCACGGTGGACTGCACCTTGGGCATACGGGTCATGCCTCCGACCAACAGAACCTCTCCGATCTCCGACTTGGCGACCTCGGCATCGGACAGAGCCTTCTGGCACGGCTGAATGGTGCGCTTGATCAGATCGCCGACCAGGCTCTCGAGCTTGGAGCGGGTCATCTTCAGGTTCATGTGCTGGGGACCGGCGGCATCCATGGTCAAATAGGGCAGATTGATGTCAGTCTGCTGAGAAGACGAGAGCTCGCACTTAGCCTTTTCGGCCGCCTCCTTCAGGCGCTGCATAGCAATGTTGTCCTTGCGAATATCAATGCCGGTGTCCTTCTTGAACTCCGACACCAAGAAGTTGACAATGGTGTTGTCAAAGTCCTCACCGCCCAGCAGTGTGTCACCGTTGGTGGACTTGACCTCGAACACGCCCTTTTGGATCTCCAGAATCGAAATATCGAAGGTGCCGCCGCCCAAATCGTAAACGGCAATGCTGCAAGCAGAAATTAGTTAATATTATTCTTCAATAAATAAAGATATACAGATATAATGGAGGAATAATAAACTTAAGGCAACAAAATTCATACAAAGAGAATACCCGAACAAAACCCTTCGCCTTTTCGATTCCCGGTCTAAACATTGATAATACATTTTTTGTGAGCTATTCAATAATAATACCCCAACTTAATAGAGAGATAAGAGCAAAAGCTTCACAAACTCATACACAAAACCTTTCCATAAATCGTTAGACATTTAAAGAACAATCTAGAATCACGAGTTTGCGATAAATAATTCCCTCAATTCTTGCCAATAGGTTATTTTTAATGATAAGCCGTTGCCAATCCAAAGAGATATCTATGAGATAGTATAACTCTAGTAACCACTCACATTTTGTCCTCCGTCTTGTCCATTCCGTAGGCCAGAGCGGCGGCTGTGGGCTCGTTGATCACACGCAACACGTTGAGGCCAGCGATCTGTCCAGCGTCCTTGGTGGCCTGACGTTGAGAGTCATTGAAGTAGGCGGGCACGGTGACGACGGCGTTCTTAACTGGGGTGTTCAGGTACGCCTCAGCAGTCTCCTTCATCTTGATCAGGATGAAGGCGCCGATTTGCGAGGGAGAGTACACCTTGCCGTCGGTGGCCGAGACCCAGGCATCGCCATTGGAGGCCTTCACCACCTTGTAGGATAGATTGGTGATATCCTTCTTCACCTCGGGATCGTCGAAGCGGCGGCCAATCAGACGCTTTGTGGCGTAGAAGGTGTTGGCCGAGTTGGTGACCGCCTGACGCTTGGCGGGCATGCCAACCAGACGCTCCCCATCCTTGGTGAAGGCGACATGGGAGGGCGTGGTGCGGGCACCCTCGGCGTTCTCAATCACCTTAGCCTGCTTGCCCTCCATAACGGCCAAACAGGAGTTGGTGGTGCCCAGATCGATGCCGATAACAGCACCTTTGACCTCGCCGGACCTGCAAAAGGGGTAGGAATTTGTTATACACAGGAAGACATATGGATGGGGAGCCGCGATAAGGCCGCCGGCAACAAGTGGAGATAAGAGCCACGTTTCCATAGTTATGGACACTTTCAATTAACACCAAGGCTCTCTTTGAGCATCTTCAGTAATGATGCAACATGAAAGTGGCCACTGGAAATATTGTTTTATGTTTACCGAGCGCGCTTACATAAGCGGGGGGAATCGGGGATTGGGAGAAATCTGGGTATAAAGTTCACTTACTTGTAACGCAATTGACTCGACAATCCATTGCAGGCACCGGGAACAGTCTACAAGAGAAGAGGCAGTGGACATTATGGAATATTCGCGTAAAACATGACACTGTTGCGGCATGCCGCACTTTACATAATAGCCGCCGCCACCGTCGGTTAGAATACTCACGCGGAATATGCTAGAAGCTCCGTTTATGTTCGAGGACACCACGCCGGCCTGGCGGGCGATGCGGGGCAGAAACTTGGGTACGCGCAGCATTTTTGGCTATCTTTACTTCTGAAATTTCACGCGACTAATTGTCAAATTAAAAGCAAAAATTTCGTCAGAACAACGGCGAACGAGCACGTTTCTTCCCGAGCTGAAAGGTAAGTAATCGATATTTCGATGACGGTTCAGAAGTATGGGTATTTGGCGCCAGAGCTGCCAACTTGTGTGCGGTGGTGCTCCTGCAATTGCGAAGGGGCGTTGTAAATTGTATGATTTAAGTATTTCAGTTGTTTTTCGGTGCAATGTGGTTTGATAACATTGTGAAAGGTAACTAGATTTTAAGTGACACCATATCAAAGATTTAAAGATTAAAAAATTTCGGTTGGCAGTGATAAGAGGAATAATATAACTTTTATAATATATATTTATGAATTTATAGTAGTATAATTATATATAGTACAGATATAGACTTAATTAATATCAAAAAAAATATTCAAAAATGTAAACAAATCAAAAAATTTCTTGGACCAATTGGACCTCTCTCTTTTTGGATCAATTCAACCGATAGATAAAATTGTTAAGCCGACTCTCATCTCTAGTTTCTAGTTCGCCGCAGTATGACCGCAGCTGGCAATAAACCCCTATCGTCAACTATCGGCATATTCAACACATGTATTCAATCAATTTATCATTGCGTAAAAGTACCCAAAAATTTCGAAATCCCAAATTCACAGACAGAACGCCGGTGAGGCCCGTGCGCAGCCGGTTCCGTTCCCGTCCCGCTTCCTATCCGAGCAGCAGCAGCAGTAGCAGATCCAAGGGACCAGACCGGGCGCCATGGCTTCGGAACACGATGAATCCGACGCGGAGCTGGAGGAAAACTACTACACATTTCTGAATTTGCCCCGGAACGTAAGTGCAAAGTCACATCCTGCAATGCCGAAGATAACCCCTGTGGCTAATCCCTCTGTCCGCTTTCCAGGCCACCGCAGAGCAGATCAATACGGCGTACCGGAAACAGAGCCGCATTTACCATCCAGACAAGCACCTGGACCCGGAGAGCAAGACTAAGGCCGAGCTCATGTTCAATCGCACCAAGCGCGCCTACGAGGTGCTCTCGGATCCCCATCAGCGAGCCATCTACGACTCTGTTGGCGAGAAGGGACTGCGGACCGAGGGCTGGGAGATTGTCCATAGGACGAAGACGCCCGCCGAGATCCGGGAGGAGTATGAGCGGCTGGCGCAGGCGGCCGCCGAGCGGAGACTTCAGCAAAGGACGAATCCTCGTGGCAACATCACCATTAACGTAAATGCTACGGAGATCTTTGCGCCGTACGACGACACGGAAATGCCGCGAGTGGAGATCGGGTCGATGAGCATTGCGCAGTCTATTGAGGCGCCGGTCACGCGCAAGGACATGATCATAATGAGCGGCAACCTATACTCCTCCAATGGCAATGGCAGCGGTGGCTTCGTGGTGGCCGGACGACGGCTGCTCAATAAGGGTTGGCTGGAGCTATGCGCAGGGGCGGGAAATGGCTTTCTGTTGGGTCTTAAGGGTAATTCTGTCACCTCGCAATCTCTTCAAGTAGTTAAGGACTAATGCATTACCATTTCCCTTTTCCGCAGGTGGTCGCACTCTTACCCAAAAGCTAACGCTTAATGGAGGCACAAATCTGAACTTCCGGGACCAGGGAGTGATACCTGCTCTCTTTTCCACTCTGGCCGTGCAGCTGGACAAGCACACGATGGGCAGTTTAACGCTGAATGCCGGGCCGCAGTCCTCCATGTCCACGCAGATAGATCACTCTAAGGAGGAGTACTCGCTGAGCTCGTCCTTTGTGATTGGGACACCGCATATGTACTTTGGGCTATCCTACACCCGCAAGCTAATGGAGAACGAGTTAAAGCTGAAATTGGCTGCCAAGTAGGGAGATTTAGTAACGAGAAAATCTAAGGAAATTTAATAATTCATATATATTTTGCAGAGTGGGTACCTTCGGTTTCATGGGCGAGTATGGCGTGGAGAAAAAGGTATCCAAATATAGTTCAGTGACGGCTACGGTCTCAATTGGTGTGCCTTCTGGTGTCATACTCAAATTCAAGTGAGTTGCTACCTAGGAATCATCTACATCCAAGTAATCCTCTGATTTATCCATCAGAATACTGCGGTCGAATCAATCGTATGTGTTCCCCATTCACCTGAGCGACGAAATTGTGCCTGCCGCCGTATTCTACGCTTCGGTAACTCCGGTAATTGCGTGGTTCCTTATCAAGAAGACGGTGATGGATCCCATGGAAGCGGAGCGCAAGAGCATCGAGGTGGAGCGGACGAAGCGACAGAATGAGCAGAGGCTGACGGCCAAGCGACAGGAGGCGAGTGCCGCCGTTCATCTAATGCAACGAACGTACAATCGGATTATGACCGAGGAGCTAGAGCGGACGGGTCTGATTGTGACGCGAGCTGTCTACGGCTGTACGGTGGAGGGCAGCACCCAGTTCAAACCGGAGCAGTCGTTGGACGTCACCATACCGATTCAGTGCCTGGTCAAGGACGGAACCCTACAGCTCTACGAGTCCTCGAAGGTGTACCTCGGTGTATTAATAGTCTATCGCAGTATTAACACAATTAATTTCTTACAGAGTGACCTGCCTGGCTTCTATGACCCGAGCATTGGCGACGAGAAGATTCTACGCATCGAGTACACCTACCAAAACCAGTTCAAAGTGATCAACGTCAAGGACAATGAGGCGCTGCGTCTGCCATTGCCGGGATAGCCTGGAATGCCTGCTGCACTACACTGCAATTAGTATAAATCATCAGTTGTGTTTGTAACTTGTTTTTATTCTTGATAGAAAGAAAAGACCCATTCCCAGGACATGGGGCACTTATTTCCCCCAATTTACAAATGCCACTCTGTAACTCGCCATTTTTGGAATACCTAACGGATCCGAAGAGCGCAATAAACATGAGAGAACTATGAAAATGTAATTTTCTTAAAGAGAAGCAAGCTATTGAAATTATATAGTTAATTGCTTTTAATATAATATATTTCAGATGATGAAAACCACAATGCATTAATTGTATTTTTTTAAACAGCTGCATTGTATCTGTTTATATATTGGATGAATTTTATATTTATTTATTTTTTTATGGAGGTACTCCCAATTTAAAACAGCTAAATAAATATTATTTCAGTAAAAATATAAACAATTTAGCACCAGCGATGAGTCTTTTTGAATTGAGCGCTGCGAACTATCGGCAAAAATGTATACATCGCACGTATCATAACACACGCCTGGCAACCCTAGCGCTGGTAGCGATTCAGCTGATTTTTCTGATTGAGTTTCCTGAGTGCAAATAGGAAAGTTGGTTTGTTCGGTGCGCTCGATCGCCTTTACGCGCGTGAAAAATGACAGTTCGCAGCGCCAACGGATCGCGCAAGGTATGATGCAATCCATGGATCATGTTCCTCTTCACAAAGGCAAATCTCGTCCGCATTTTGGCCGGTGCAATATGCTTGTTGCTGGTGCTTAACTTTGTGGGCTTCCGCACCGACGGAGCCAGCGGAACCTCCCTCAGCAAGCTCAGGTGAGTGGCGGCAGGTGGAATATTCGGATGCACTAACTCCAATCTTCTGCAGCATCCGGCGCGTGCACAAATATGCGCATATCTATGGGAACGCCAGCAGCAGCAGCGGAGGAGGAGGCTCCTCCAGGCTGCCCGCCGCTCCGCTTGCTTTGTCCAAGGAGAGGGAGCAAGATAAGGAGCGGGAGCGACAGCACGGCGCACCCAACTCCACCTTAATGACTGTGATTGCGACTGCAAACTTTACTTCCATTCCACAAGACTTATCGCGCTTCCCGCTGAGCACGCACAAGCCGCTGCCAACGTTGGGACAGAAATCCACTTCCGCCCTCCTCCTCGCCAACTGCACTGATCCCGATCCCCGCGATGGTGAAGCATTGCCCTGGCGTTACTTAATTCCTTAACCAACTCTAATGATCGCCTGCAGGTGGACCCGTCAATCCCAACACCACACTAGAATCTTTGGATGTGATTGAGGCCGAGCTGGGACCTTTGCTGCGCCCTGGCGGCGCCTTCCAACCGGACAATTGCAATCCGCAGCATCATGTGGCCATTGTGGTGCCCTTCCGTGATCGTTACGCCCATCTTTCCGTCTTCCTGCGCAACATCCATCCATTCCTCATGCGCCAACGCATCGCATATCGCATCTTCATTGTGGAGCAGACGAATGGGAAACCGTTCAATCGGGCCGCCATGATGAACATTGGTTATTTGGAGGCCTTAAAGCTGTATCAGTGGGACTGCTTCATATTCCATGACGTGGATCTTTTGCCGCTGGACGATCGCAATCTCTACAACTGTCCACGTCAACCGCGGCACATGTCCGTGGCGATAGATACTCTGAACTTCCGGTAAGTGGGACAGCACAATCGTAGATAAGACGGCTGAGAGAGAGATAATCCTTTAATAATGTATTTTAAAGGTTGCCTTATCGATCCATTTTTGGTGGAGTGTCTGCCATGACTCGAGAGCACTTTCAGGCGGTGAATGGGTTCTCAAACTCGTTCTTTGGCTGGGGCGGCGAGGACGATGATATGTCCAATCGGCTGAAGCATGCCAATCTATTCATATCAAGGTATCCTGTCAACATAGCTCGTTACAAGATGCTGAAGCATCAAAAGGAGAAGGCCAACCCCAAGCGGTGAGTGAGAAATCGAAGAAACTAAGGATTAGAGTCTAATTTCTAATAAATCTTAATTGCTTCCTCCTGTAGCTATGAGAACCTACAGAATGGCATGAGCAAGATAGAACAGGATGGCATCAACTCGATCAAGTATGCCATTTATAGCATCAAGGAGTTTCCGACTTTCACTTGGTATTTAGCTGAGCTAAAGAACTCCGAGCGCAAGAGTTAGCCTGTGCAATATAAAGACGGAATGCAATATGCAGTATGTACAAAGGACAACATTACTTTCACGAACATAGTCTCTTTTTAATTAGAAGAAGATCAGGGGGCAGCTCCTCCTATATTATAGACACACATATTGTGTAATATGGTAGCAAGTCCAAGTAACTATACTCGTATATTACTATGTAGTATATACTTTTTAATCCATCATTTAGCTTCGATTCGTACTCAACAGACAAACAGTATATAAAATCGTCTCTCCGTAGCAATAATCCTAACGTTCCACTACTCAAATGTGCTCAATGATACTTATATAATTATACTCTTCTGTTTGTTTGTTCTTTTGTTTATCTTTGTTTTTGTTTTTTGTTAACTATGGTATTTCATTAGACTTCTTAAAAAAAAAAGACACACCTAACACCTACACTCCTTCAAGGTGAAAATGTAGATATTACTTTTGTGATATGCAAATTGTTATTCGATCAGAACCGATTTATACCAAAATAAAGAACTTTTACTATACCAAATTTCGAGATGTTTCCATATCCATCCATAGACAAGTCACATTCAAACAGTTCATCGCTTCTTCGTTTGTTAGATCTCGTTTTTTTTATTAAGGTTACTACGTGTATTAGAGGATAGTATTTATGGCTCCATAACGACTGGTTTACCCTTTAAGTCGCAGTTTATATGGTTTATATGATTAGTTGGGTTTTCGGGGGCGCTGGGGAAACGAATAATATATATTTATATATAGTAATCGTGGTAATGGCGAGGGGAATTGGATTCCACATGGCTCATTTATTAGTGTTTTGGTATTACAGTTAAAACAAATTGGCAATCGAGTAACTTTTCTGGGCATCTTTACTGGTAAATATAAATGCTTGAGCAATTAATTTGCAAAACCGGATCCGAAAAAGGTATAACAACAACGAGGGGCGCGCTGCACAAATTATATACATAGACAATAAAGTACGTAACATATAGAATAGACACACAAAAATAGTTTTGGCAATCAAATTACGCGAATATGGAGCAACCAATTGGCAGGCTAAAAAATACCCAATAGAGTTAGACGACATGTATAGTAGAGAGCAATTAGAGCAGGGCAGGATTTAGCGTTAGAATATTAGAAAACCTATGTACAAGTTACGACATGATCTCTCTACATGATGGAGCAGGGCATGGCACAGCAGAGAGGCAGGCACACGGGGACCACGGCGCCACCGGACTTGGTTTTCGTCTTTGACTTTGAGCCGGACTCGTACTCGTACATCCCGGAGCCCTTGGCCCAGCGACCCTGTAAATTGGGAGACTTGTAAGTAGAGTTATGGCAAGGATATGCAGTCAAGACTCACCCCAGAAGCAGATCCAGCATGCATCTCCTCGCGCTTCATCACGATGGTGTCATGTCCGGGAGGATAGTACACCTCCTTGCCGGCCTTGTTAACCGATGGCACATGCTGCTGGTTAGGCGAGGCCACTGCTGTTTCGATTTCACGCTTACGTACCGGCGTCTCGATGTCACCGCGATCCACATGGTCAGTGGTCTGAAATCGCAAAAGATAAGCGATCGACACAATTAACAATATCGCAACGGTAATAAAACCTTATCGTTCTAAGAAATATAATAATAATATATACAACTCATACAACTTGTATCTGTTTAAACAATCAGTAAGATTATAAAGCTATCAATAATTTTGTTGGACGGACACGCTTTGTTTACAAACAATGCTATCTCACTGAGTATTATTTTATCTAGAAGCAAGTTAGAAAGACTTTAATTCTGATTGCCTTATTGTGAGAGTTAACTTGAAGTGCAAATTACTCAATGAAATAGATCGATAGAATAGAATAAGATATATATTAGATATTGTAAAATTAGCATTCTATTTCTAAGTATATAGTTTTTTATTTAAACCTTTCTTATTCGAAATGTATTATAATAATAACGAAATGTATGTACTTACAGTTGAGAAGGACTGCATCAAATCATCCACGCGCTGTGGAGGATTGCCGTTCACCGGATACTCGACACCATCCACGGGGAATGGCGATGGTGAACCGTAGTCGGGACCACGACGGTTGTTAGTATTGGTGGTCGAGGAGTATTTGTAGCTGTACGTGGACGTGTTTGGCGGATAGCCATTACCATTTGGCGGCTGTGGCTGTGGATACGCATTGTTCGGCGGCAGCTGCTTGAGCGGAGCTGATTGCGGCAGACCGGGCTCATAGGGTCCGGGTCCCACACCGTTGGGTAGGCCATGGATGCTGTTCACCGTGTTCGAGGTCTCCGTTTCCTTGTAGTAATAGCGATTCACTCCCGGCTGCAAAGGTGGACTGTGCGGTCCGCCATAGTTGGGACTGTGAGCCGGACTGTGCGGCGGATAGCGTGGCTGCTGCGTTGGCGGCAACTCATTGATCGTGTTCACATGGTCCGTCTTGTGGATGTTGTAGATGACTGTACGGTTGCCAGGCGGAGTTCCAGCCGGACCCGATCCCAAGGGCAACTGACGAGGCTGCGGGCTCACGCCACGCGTGGTGGTCTCCTTGTGCTCCCGAATCTCGTAGGACTGGTTGCTGACCAGGGGACGATCATTGGGCTTGTTCAGGGTGGAGTAGCTCTCCGTGTTGTAGACGACTGTCTGCGGCACATGTGACGGGTGCGGATGGGGATGCGGAGTCGGGGACAGCTGCGAGAAGTTCTGGCTGGAGGTGTTGTGGCTCTCGTGGAGCTTGTAGCTGCTGTTCAGCGTATTCGAGTTGTTGAGCGTGTTGGTGTGAGTGCGGTTAATGGTGCTGGTGTTGCTTCCTGGCCCGGTGGCCGGGATCTCGTAGGTGTAGGTCCGCACCGTGGTGGTCACCTTGGTGCCCGGAGCGGGCAGGATGCCATCGCTCAGGGCGATATCCTGCAGCTCCTTGTCGATGGTGGAGCCGGTGTTCAAAGTGTGGATAGTGCTAGTGGTAGTTCCAGGCAGCAGCTCCACGTTGTTGTTAATAGTGCGGTTGCTCTCATAGATCTTCTTGCTCTCGTACTGACCGCCGACGGGAGAGTGGGCTGTAATTAAAGGAGATTTTAATGACATTAATATTTTCAAGGATTAAATTGTATATAGGAAGACTTACCCAGCGTATAGGGCTTCTCCTTAGTCTGATATTCATCGCGCTTCAAGCTGGAATACTTGGCCGTGGACTGCAGAGTGCTGTAATCGGTGGGACTGAAGGTCTCCACATCGTCGATGAAGGGTTGCTGACCACCCGAGCCCGAGTGTTTGGTTGTCTTTACCACACGCGTTGTCCGCGTCACGGTGCCCGAAGGATCAGTGCGTTCACTATAGGATATAATATTTAGAGCTACTAATATTAGTATTAGATTGGCATCACTCACAGCGTTCTATAGGAGGTGTCATTGCTGGGCAGGAGATCGCGATCTCTGGTGGAGATCTGGCGCTCCTGCTTCAGGTCCTCCAGCAAGGCATCCAACTGATCGATGTTCTTGTCGGGGGACGTGCTCTTATAGGACATATTATTGTCGCCAGAGCTTGAGTACTGATAGGAGGACTTCTTATAGGCATAGTTGTTCTTGTCGTTCTAAAAAATGGGAAATAATAATAAAAGATGATGGGATAAGTTAGTTTGACTTACCCTGCCCCATTTTGAAGGCTTGTTGTCCCTTGACGTGGATGAGTAATTTTCCGAACTGCTCGAGTACTGCATTTCCAATTAGTTTTCTGCTGAAACGGAAATCAGTCGAAATCATTCATAAATTATTCAAATTCTACGTGTGAGTAACTCAATCGAGTAGTCGTGGGTGTCTGCGAAACACGTAATCACGGTTTGTGACCCCGCATGACAGGCAGGTGTATTCGATATCTGTTTCAGATTCAAGGTAGTTCGCCAGAATCCCAAGTATTTTTTTCCCACCCACGCAACTATATAAAAATGGCCGCATTCGGCATTCTGAAGTGAGAACTTTTGGCGCATTAATGGAGGCTTAAGTCATCTGAAGTGGGCATCACTCGAGCACACAAAGCACGGCATGGAATTGGAATGCCAAACAACAATGAGCCGACTGGCGGAGGAGGCTGTCAGCCGAAGATGAAATGCTCTGGAAAGTGGAAAGTGGCAGAAGAGTGCTGCTCAAAGGTCGGATTTCGCGGGGTCTTTATATGTAAGTCCGGAACTTAACCAAGTTCTTCAGATTAAGTCCAATAACATTAAAGTCAATTTGGATTTAAAAAGAGATTCCATTTATTATCAGTAATCGTACATATGTACATATGTATACATATATGCATGTGTAAGTGTTAATACCCTTTGTTAGAGAATCTTCAAAAAATTGCATGCATTGATTTTCAGAAATGGCACAAAAACAAACACCGACATACACACTCTCACGCGGAACACAAATAAAAGGCGCACAAGGCAAAAAGTCGAAATTTCAATGTCAAACTGGTTTTCACTTTCGGCGTGTCCTTAACTCCTTTTTTGTCTGGGTGCAAATGCATGCATATATACATACATACATATGCATGTATGTATGCATGTATTCAGTTCGGCTTAATTTTGTTTTTGCGACTGTCTTAACGATTTTCAGCGATAACCTTGAGGAGAGAGATAGAGAGACAGAGAGATGAGATGATGCAAAATGCGAGAAGAGTACAGATGAGAAGCACACAAGGATGACCGTTCGTTCCGTTGATGATGTCATCAGGCGAGACATAAAGCTTTTCGCTTTTGACAGCAACTGCATTAAACGTCAACGAAACGAAACTCTGAACTGGCTTAAGTAATCAAATCAAGGCGACGACGCTAAATAAATCACATTTGAATGGGGATCTGGGAATCGGATGCTCCGCGCCATATGGTCAAGCAGAAATACAGACTAGACTAATAACAAGGCATGATAACCTCACGTAAGCAAAATACACGCATAAAATAGCATAATATAAATAAAAGGCCAAATCTAATTGATGCCGCCGCCAGCGCTGTCTCTGTCTCTCTCTATCTGTCTATCTCTCCCTCGCACCCACCCACCGATCATAGCACGTTTTTAGCTGTTTCTCCTGGGTCTCGCTTTTTGGCGACAAAAACAAAACAACATCGCTGAGAGAGAGAGTCAATTCTGCTGAGAGAATTAGAAAGAGAGCAGAGTGCTTGTTTTGTTTTTGCATATGTCACACATACATACACACTTGCCCAAACACACATGGACACAGGTCAGAAATGATCTCATGTATACCGATCGGATCGGAGCTCTACGGAAACATGTTGCTGCCTGTCTGGCAATTTTGAGTTGCTTTTAACCCTTTGCGTGCTAACGTGGCGCATACGTAATGCAATGAAAGAAGGTTCATTTTAGGATCCAAAAACCTATTTTTAACATAAGAAAATATATTGTAACTGATTTCCTAACTCGAATCATATAAACTCTATATTTAATTATCTTCAATGTTTTAACTTTGTATTATAAAACTAATATAAGAACAGAATTAGGCAAGGGCTTAAAAGAAAAACTTCACTTTAAATAAAAATCTTATACTTATTTAAAACTTTACTTTTTATTGACCTAAAAATTTCAAAAATCAAAGGGTTTTAAAAATATGCTGCAAATAATCTAAAAACTTTCGTTCCTGTATCTGTTTGTTAGCTTTTTGAAAAAATTTAAAATTTGAATGGTTTCGTTTCCACAGAATTTTATGAGTTTCGGAAACGGCAAAGGTGATGAATCACATTGCTTTTAATAAATTCGCTTTGGGAATATTCGGTTTTTTAACCCTACAAGATTTTGTCATTTTATAAAACCAAATGTATTTATTGTTTGGCGGTTAGAGTAAAATGTTTTGGTTGTTTATGTATTCTTAAAGTAGGCGCTTAGTAATAGTACATTGCCAAGCTAGAAATATCTGGCACTCGGAGGGTTAATTATTATACAATTATTTTGGCAAACATCTAATTAAAATCCCATATCGCGTGATCGTATGCTAATAATTCATTTTTTGATTCTCTGTTGCTCAAGTTCAAATAAATGAATATTTTCGAAAATATTAACTTGTTGCCGTACAATGTATCTCGAAGTTGTTTGCATTAAATCGAAACCGAAGCGGAGTACGAGAATTCCTTCGCATTCCTTGGGTTAACTAATTGGAGTGGGCGTGGTTTTTGGTAAGGGAGCAAATCGCTTCAATCTGCGATCGCTGAAATGCCAGAGATCGCATACGTAGGCAATGAATGGCAAACATATCGTAAAATAAACAAATCGCCAGAGAACGAGTTTGAAAATGGACGAAAAAAGCGAAGGTGTTGTTTTGTCGTCGTCGCCGCCGTTCTGTTGTTGAAATTTCCGAAAACAAAAAAAGCAAAAAAAACCGAAAATCCGAAAACGAAAACGTAGGCGAAATTTAATGTCTATATATGCGTCTATTATGTACTATATAGGCAATGTATCATTATCTATATGTGCTTCTAGCACGAGTATCTGTATATCTATGCTGTTTCTTTGTATCTGTTGAGTTGCCAATTTGCAGCACCCACACTATACAAAAGCAAAATAAAGCAATCCACGAGTTCAAGCCAAGTGGACATAAACAAGCTAACGACGCCGTTTGAACTTGGCTAATTTAAACGAAAGTTTGGGAGATACATTTGCTTAGTACAGAAACACAGATACAGATACACCTACAGATATAGAGAGATACAAGCGAATTTCCGAAACACTTTTCTTTAGACTTTTGCCGTGTATATGAAAACAAATAATTCTATTTATAGTTCACTGCCACTGTTCTTTCAATTTGAATACTGCGCCGTCTGTTTCGGTTCCGCGAGTCAAATAAATCGAGTGTACATGAATCATCTGGCCAAGAGAAGCGCTACACTACGCCACAAGATAGAAGATACACACATCTTTTTAGGATGCGTTTCTGCCTTTTACAATTTCACCTCAAAAAAGCGAGTACTTCTTCCACACGACGACACGTAGGGAAAACTCGTTTGCGCTGGTGTTTGTGTGTGCTTTTTCTGAGCTCCTCTTTCCAGTTCAATAGACGAAAACAGCCCACTCACTCATTCACTTGCTCTAACACATACACTCGCTCTCTCTCGCTCGCTCTTGTACATATAATGCAGCACTCACTGTGCACTTTTCCAAAACTCTAAAATCGCAGTTGTTGTTTTTGTTGCGGCTGCTCACTGGAAATGGTAAGGAGAAAACTTCGTGGGGTTGTGTCTGTGTGTGTTTATTGGTATTAGTGTAATTCGATTTCGATCCAAGCACAATTGTAACGGTATTCGCGCAGTGTAAGAGTGTGAGTCTGTTAACGGAATTCGGATCTCGACGCGACGCTAGCTCGTGCAGTACTGACTGAATCCGCACTTGCCATGCCACCAGCGATCCAACGATCCAACGATCCACCGATCCCATACGATCCCCTATCAGTGTAGCCGACATGGCTATTTTCCCACCACCGCTGTGAATTTGCGACTGTCGTGTATTTTGAAGTTTTTTAAAAATTTTAATAACTTTTCAGTTTTATTTATCGGTTGGCCATTTTCTAAATCTAATGTTCACCATTAGATCATAAACAAAAGCTGTTGTAAAGTTGACTGAAGGAAAAGGTAGGATAACCTCCCTGTCAAATGAAATAAACCATGTTTTTAAGAACATATCCTCTTTCATATTTAGCAGATAGTACTATATACAATAAGAACAACAATAAGCCTGTAGGAAAAACTTAAATGTACATAATAACGATAAACATATTTAGCTGTTTATTTAGCTATTTCATAGTCCCATCGGGAGAAGAACATCGGACCTGTTCGTCAGAGAGAGCATCTCGTGGCGTCTCTCGGTTGCAAAAGCTCGTCAAGAGCTTTGCTCTCTTTAACTAATGCTAATTGATCGAACAATAGAGAGAACGAGTAAAGCGGCGAGTGCGATAACGAATTTGAAGCACACTTTTAGAACTTTAAATTAGTTTTTGGAATTTACCAAGCTTGTTTTCGACCTGTTTGCATTTTAATTACTTGTATTATTAATGCCAATTTCAGGATTATAAATTACTTGAGTAGTTGTAACTTATAAAATATTTTTCATTTTATTTAAATTTCACTGTTTAACATTTCTCTCTGGCTATCTTTGTAATTTTTATTTTTTTTTCACTTATTATAAAATTATTCAAAACTTTTAAAATCGTTTTGGAATAGTTATAATTAAAAAAATTTGATATCTTTTCCAGTTCCAAAATATTATATTCCTAATAACAAAAATTTAAACTCTAAGCAATACTTTTAAACTCTCCTAAAATTTGACTTATAAAACGCGTTCCGTGCTTGTTTTAATTAGCAAGGTGTTATACAAATATATATATATATTATAAATATGCAATTTACATATTATATAATATATTAGGAAATCATCCCAACATTTTTTTTTTCTGTCAGACGTTGGTCTATATAAACTGCTAGTAAAACTGTGATATATATATGTAAAACAAAAACGTCGGCTTAGAAAAAGCTCATCCACAGATCATCCTCATGTCCCCCGCCCTTCAAATAAAAATCGCTCACGTTCATTTACTCGATACAAAAGAGTCAAGTGTTTTCCATTTTTATTCACTCGTATTGCGGTAGCGATGTCCATAATTATAGTGATCATTGATTGATTCTGTGTTATTAGTTGATAAGCTTTTTTATAAAAAACAAAGACCGATGATGGCGGTTACAACTGAGGCGAGCAGCAGTTACGTTCAAATTACGATACTTAAGATAAACACAAGCGCCTGTGATTTCGTTCCGTTGCTCTCTGGGTGACCTAAACCTAGTCCTTGGCGGGCACCTCGATGACGCGCGGCTTATCGATGATGCGGGCGGTCTTATTGCCCTTCTCGACGATGCCAATGATCCAGGCCTGGTAGCCCTCCTGCTTCTCAATATCCTTGCAATAGGCGGCGGCCTGCTCGCGCGGCAAACAGATCAGCAATCCACCGGAGGTCTCCGCAGAGTGGCCTTGCAGCAGCTGAAACATGTTGCCGCAGGCCTTGGCCACTGCAGCCATCTTTGCAATCACCGGCAGATTGTGAATGACGAACGACACATCCTTCTTCTGGTGAGCGGCCAAAGTTTGAGCGTGTCCCAGCAAACCGAATCCGGTGATATCGGTGGCACCATGGGCATTGTACTTGTGCATGAGGCGAGCGGCGACGCGATTCAGTCGCGACATGGAGTTCATGGCACGGTGATAGGCCTTCCTCACATCCTCCTCGGACACCACCAGCTTGATCCGGTTCCAGCGCTCCGGCTGATCGATCCACTGATGCGCATTCACAGCAACCTGGGTGCCCAGTGGCTTGGTCAGCACCAGGACATCGCCGACAACGGCATTATCCGGCACAATGTATTCGTTGGGTTGGCAAATGGTCGAGGCCACCCCACCAATGGTGCACCAGGGATTGACGACGCTCTGTCCGCCGGTAACAGTGGTTCCCGCCTCCAATGCAGAGTCCTTGAAGCCGCGCATTATCAGCGGAATGACCACATCGCGTTCCTTCTCGGTCATCTTGGTGCTGACCGCCAGCAGCATCAGCATGTTGTCACAATCGGTGACTCCCATGGCATAGAGATCGCTGAGCACATTGGCGCAGGCAATCTTGCCCATCATGTACGGATCGTCGACAATTGGATAGAAGAAGTCGGTGGTCTGCACCAAGCAGAGGCCGCCGTGTCGCAGCGGGATTACGGAGCAATCCAAGCCGATGCCAATTCGGGGAATCGCCACATTGAGGAATTGCGGCTCCTGGTCCTGGGCAGAGTAGTCCTGCTGCAGAGCAGACACCAGCTTGGAGAGAACATCCTGCGGCACCTTGCAGCCGCGTCCCTTGAGATCGGCGAACCGCGTTAGGCGGAACGAGGCATCCAGATCGTGGGCCGTGGGATCAAAGGGACGACGCAGCTCGGCGTCACCGCCGCCATGCAGCTCCAAGTGGGCCGAGTTTAAAACATCAGCGGCGTAGCTCATTTTTTTTTTGTTTTCTCTAGAACTGGAGAGGGAGAAACGATTAATTTGATAATCCCGCTAATTTACGCACTTTTGCCGCGCAACAAAAACATAATGAACACCGCATACAGCGAGTAACTCGCGTTCTCCCCAGGCACCAATACTATAGCGGGCAGACGTGTATGTACACGGATTTTCTGGCCTGTATGAGTAGTGCGGCCTGCGATTGGCTGTTGCCGCGATGGCGGGCAAAACGGGCGAAGTCAGTATTTCTCCCCGTCGGCGAGGCTAGAAACGTGAACAATGCCCACTCACTTCAATTGCAAAATGCCAAAAAAGTGTAAGGCCCTCCCGCGCATTTCGACTGTGCACGTAACCATACTCAATTAACTCACCGAATGCACTTACGTATGCTTGTGCGGATGTACAATGGGAATTGTAGGGGCCGTCAGCAATTTATATTTATTTTTTGCGCCTGGATCTTGCTTTTACAACGAGCGAGCTGTCACAACAGGGTTGCATTCGCGTGTGCGGGCGCACCGATAGGCGGCGGACTATCGCATTTTATCAGCTAGGCTGCCAACTCGCCGTGAACCTATCGATGAAAATGCGCGCCGAAGCAGCAGAAATTGGTTAAAATAAACATTAAAATGTTAATAATGACTAATAAACAAGGAAAACGTTTAGGTGCCGAGCCTAACCTCATGCTTACCTTGGTCATACCTGCGAATCAATCTGAAATCACCTGAGCGGGAGTTTTGAAAGAGAGCAGCAATAATAAAGAGCCAAAGAGTGGACCGACCGAAAACCTGTTGCGCCAGCAGAGAGAAAAGTAAAAGTGAGTAGAGGGAACCATGGAAATATTTACCTTTGTTCGCAGAACTGCAATGTTTATTACAGCGCAGCTTGGAAATTGATAACTATTGCAGCGGAATATACAATAATTACGGAGTTTTAGTTGCAGATAAGTAGAAGCCACAAAAGACTCTAGCTACAAACTTGGTGTCTTGTTGTTTTTGGCCATGGGCTAAATTGGATCGCTGACGACATCTGAATAAAACATGATTCAGCTACGCCTGCGCAGTCTCGTTCTGCTGCATTTTCTGGCCGTGGCCAGTTCGGAATATGTTTACGGCGAACCCGAGTTCAAATGCCCCAAAAAGTGAGTTTCCAACCTCAAAAATAACTACACATCCGTAATAATTAATATATTTCAACAGATCCAAGGCCTTGTATCCCTGCGAATGCATAAAAGGCAGCGACAGTGGTCTCTATGTACGCTGCGAGAATGCCAATTTGGCCACTTTATCCGTGGCCCTCCAGAACTTGGCATCGTTTGAGCTGCCCATCGAGGAGCTGACCATCTACAGGGGTCATTTTGGTAAGATCCCAACTCTTAGCCATTAGCTCTGTCTTTACTTACCTAAATCTTTCACTAGCTCGCCTCTATGGCCCTCTGTTCGCCAACATCAAGGCACGTTTGTTGATTATCGAAGAGACTCCGGTGGCCACCATAGAGGACTATGTCTTCTACGGCGTTAACAACACTTTGGAGCAGCTGCATCTGCTGCGCTCGAATCTAAGTCATGTGGGGAAACTGGGATTTGGGGTAAATACTCTATAGGAATACCAAATAACCTTATTAATTATACCCTCAAAAAACCCCCATAGATTCTTGGAAAGACCACACAACTGGTGATCGATGGCCATGCCTTGGAGCAGCTGCCCAAGGATCTCTTTGCTGGCCAAGAGATCACTAATAGTCTGGGCACCATGCGACTGACCAATGGACTACTGAATGACCTACCTGTCGAGACTTTTCAGCCTTTGAGGAAACTCAAAACTCTCGATTTGCACGGCAATCAGCTGGAGAATCTGAAACGGAATCAGTTTAAGAACCTAAGGGAACTGGAGGTATTGGATATAAGTCACAACAAGATCAAGAAGCTGGAGGCGCAGCATATATCCGATCTCACAAAGCTGGGCTGGTGCAATGTCTCGCACAATGCGCTGAATGAACTGAGCCGCGGCACCTTTGCCCGAAACTCAGTGCTAAAAGTGCTCCATTTGTCGCATAATAATATTGGCAAATTGGATGCCAATAGCTTCAGGGGAATGCGGTTCCTGCGGCGTCTCTTCCTCAGCGATAATGCCCTTACGGATATTGGACGCGGCACCTTTGGCTCAGTGGCTCGCATAGGGACAATCGACTTGGCGCGAAATCAGTTGAAAAAAGTGGAGTTCCAGATGTTTACCCAAATGAACTATGTGGAGGTAGGTTAAACAATAACATAAACAACTTTTTAGCTCTAAACGATTCTGTTTATTTGCAGTTGCTGGATCTGGCGGAGAATAATATTACCAAAATTGAAAAGAACTCCTTTAAGGATATTTATCAGGCTGTGATAAATGTCTCGCACAATGCCTTGGAGCTCATAGAAACGGCGGCATTTGAAAACTGTGTTAACATCACGACCCTCGACTTGTCTCACAACCGTTTGGCCAACTTTTCACGGCGCAGCTTCGATGAGACCACTTTTGCCTCCACTTTCCAACTGAGCTATAATTTCTTGACTAATTTGGCGCAGGTAAAATGGACCTTTCGTATTTATATGTTCGTTATTTAGTTATTTGTATTCTTCAGGTTCCCATTCAGAATATGTCGGGTCTGCGAGTGTTGAATGCCTCGCACAACAACATAGCTGAGATACCCAAAAACTGTTTCCCCAAGCTCTACGAACTCCACACCATCGACGTTTCGCATAATAACATTTCGAGCATATTTAATGGAGTTTTTCAAACTTTATTCTCGCTACGCTCCCTGGACTTGAGTTACAATAGCATGCGAGAGATTAAATCCTCCACTTTTGGCACTTTACCCACTCTTTTGGAAATGAACTTGAGTCACAACCAACTGGTTAACGTAGTCCGTGGCTCGTTGGCCAAGCTGACCAGTCTGCGGCAGTTGTATCTTAATAACAATCAATTGGACAAACTTTTCCAGCTGCCTATCTCCTTGAATGAGTTGTATTTCAGCCATAATATGCTGAGTGAAATACCAGCGGGCACTTGGCCAGTGATGAACGCTCTGATCTATCTAGATCTGAGTCACAATCAACTGGGCGACAGCCTGAATGGGCAGAGCTTTACGGGATTGCTGGTGGTGCAGCGTTTGAAGCTGCAAAATAATGGAATTAGCCAGCCGCCTTTGGAGGCGGTGGCTGTCATGTCAACGTTGCAGTACTTGTACTTGGAGGTATGTGAATTTCTTAGGATTTTCATAAACATAAACTTAATTGTTAATTTTTTACAGAACAATAATATCTCAAGCTTGGAGCGTAGTGCTTTTGGTAAGCTTCCTGTGTTGTTCGAGTTGAACCTGCATGGCAATCAAGTCAAGGACATTAGGTAAGTAGATATATTATATATATAATATGATTTCTCATCACATTTCTCTGAAATCCCCAGCAAACGAGCCTTCGAGGGTCTACTGCAGTTACTCACTCTGAACTTGTCGTCCAATGGAATCCAACAGCTGCAAAATGACATTTTTATTGGGCTGCCCTCGCTGCGAACTCTCGATCTGTCGCAAAATTTGCTCTCCAAGTTGGACAATAAGACCAACGGCGTTTTGGATGACTTGCTCAGTTTGGAAACCTTGGATTTGAGCCACAATCGAATCAGCTTTGTGACTAAAAAGACATTCCCCTCTCACCAGTACATTCCGTATAACTTGAGGAATCTAAACTTGAGCTATAACCAAATGCCCGTGCTCACCTACGACATCACCTTTGGAACGAAGAAACTGTTTAAATTGGATGTGTCTCACAACCAGATCAACGACCTAAGACGGGGAGTTCTCTCCAACTTCACTTCGCTCCAAAAACTGGACATGTCGCACAATGAGCTGGCGAATTTAGCCTCCGAGGAGCACATCTTCGATCTGCCGAAGAACCTGAGCAGCCTGGATCTATCGCACAACCAAATCTATCATCTGCCCTTTGACAATCTGGTGAAGGTCATTACTCTAACCTCTGTGGATTTGACCAACAACAGTTTGGAGCATTTTCCGCCCTCAATAGTGCGCAAAATGCGAAATGGTAGCCAGGTGCTTCTGGCCGGTAATCCCCTGCACTGCGGCTGTAACACGCGACCCCTGAAGTACTTCATGCTGCAGCAAACGTCCCCAAGTGAAGATTTGCAGGGCATATATTGCGGCACTCCGGCCTTGATCAAGGACAAGCAGTTGCTCTCTCTGGACGATGAGTACCTGCACTGCGCCGAGGACGAGCGGGAGATGTATGCGGGCGCAGACTACGAGCAGCTCACCGATGTCCGGTTCCGTGAAGTGCAAGCGTAAGCGGATATCAAATCAGTCTTTTAAATATGTAATACATTATATTTTTCAATCCTCACAGAAGCAAATCTGGTCAGCTAACCCTCAGCTGGTACGTTTCCGGCACCGCCGACGTAGCCGACTTCAATGTTTATATTAGGAGTACCAGCAACGAGGTGCTGTACGAGTCGAACTATGCTTATAACAATCGCACTGCCCAGATTGCCATTAAAGAACTCCAGGCGCGTGGAGAGGAGAAGCTGCGGGGTGCTGAGATCTGTATAGTGTCTCGCGACAGCGACGGGAACACCCGGAAGTGGTTCTCCGGCCAGTGCCAGCAATTGCCCTCCCTCAAGCTTCCGCGCACCTTCTTTTTCGGCAACTTTCAGGTCAGAGAAGGAAGAGGAGGAGCTTCCCAAACAGCCAGCAGTCTACCTCACTGCCTTTTGTATGCAATATTAGTTTGGTTCTTTGCCCGCTTGTAAATAGTAAAATGGGCAGAAAAATGTTGAAAATGTATGGTTAATCTGATCTTCAGTTAAGAAAGCTTGTTATTTTCGGACTTGAAACTCATTTCGTAGTAATTCTTTATACGCATCTTATCAATTCGGATACTAGTTAATCGTTTCAAGTTCGAATTAATGTGATAAAATTAAAATTTGTACTAAGATCAAGTTGCCCTGAACATAGCCATTGTTTTATCTTATTTTTCTTGGTGCCTGTGGCCATGTCTTACTGTAAGGACACGCTTACAGCTGAAACATGTGCGCGACGGCCCTATTATCACAGCCGTGCGCACATGTATTTGTTTACTTGGTTGGACGCCGCCTCGCGTGGGCAGCGCAATTGAGAAAGCGTTGGTGCCCAGCTGATGGCTGATGGCCGCCCAGGCTGGCGGACTTTCATTCAGGCCGACAACACAAAGGCTGCTGTGTAATCCCGAGGCTGGTCTTCGGCTCCGCCGATTCATTCCTCCTCGGCCTCGGTTTCTGCTGTTTGTGCAGCCGGGAGCCATCGAGCAGATGAGCGGATTCGTCTGAGAGCTGAGAACCTGGCAAATGCGCACTCGCGCTCTTGGCCGAAAAGGCATGCGAGGACTAACAGTGGCGGGTTGAGTTCTTAGCATGGACATAGTTCTGGGGGCTCCTAAAAGTGTGCTTTGGTTTTTCAGTATGTGATGTTTTTATTTCTTCTAGTTTCCTTTTTGTTTTTAAGTGAATTTTAATAAATGAAATGAATAATAATAAATTAATAAATGATTTCATTTTATATTTTTTATTGGTTAAATGATTTAAATAAAAAAGATTAATTTTAATGCGTTTGGAAAGGGTCTTGTAAAAATTGCTCATACGACACGTGTTTTACTTTAGAATACCTGAGTAGTATTACTACTAGTTCCACTTGGGCAAATCATAGCGTAAAGCCAGTCAAAAGCCTAAACTGAATAGTTTTTTTTTATATTAATTTGTGTTTTATTATTATAATTACATTGGAAATCCTATAATATATATTAAATAAACCAATACATTTAAAAATAAGTGTACTTAGAGTTATTTTGTTAACTACTTTATTGTATTCTATTTGAGACATTTCCTGAGGTAATACATATGAAAACCAAAGCCAGGCCACATTCAAGGACCTGCACTGTGCCGCGGGACACACGAGACACTCAGGACATGTGCACTTTCACTGCCGCGCCACCCACACGCTCTCGGTTTCACTTTGGCCGCAAAAGAATGTGCTTTTGTGCCGTTCGCCTTTGCCACGGCCTTTCCCCGCCCCCAGCATTTTGGCAGGCGACTTTGCCTGTCCTTATCGATTTTCAGCGAATCTCGCAGGCTCGAAGGCTCGCAGGCTCGGCTCCGTTCACGGCGCACGTCAGTGCCATGCGAATCGGAAAGCGAAGTTTCACTTGTCGCGCTGAGTTCGTTCGTGTCGCAGCAGCAGCAGCAGCAGTAGCAGCAGCAGCGAGTGTGTGCCGTTATTCCGTTCGTTACATAAAGAAGAGATTTCAATAGCAAGTTTAAGTGCGCTGCTCATTGAGAGTTAACCGAAAAAAATAAAGCAGCATTGTGATAAACAGTTAAACAGCAATTAAACGAAAGGAGCCAGCGCGACACAAGAGCCACCATAAATTTAAATAGAAAACCCCACAGTTGAAATCGAATCGGAAGAGAAAAGTAATGAAGTGACTGTGTATCTGATATGAAAGCGTATTAAATGTGCCGTAACACGGGCGTTGAAAAAAGTTTCAGGTAGCCGTGGGTTTTCGGGGAAAAAGAGAAGAGGACTTTGAAGAGGGACAGAGAAGCGAGGAGCGTGGAGCGAGAAGCGAAAAGCGAGGAAGCGAAAGACGAGCGAAATATGTAATAGAGGTCAAAAGAAGCATTGATTTAACGTGTGCACTTCCTCCCACTTTCATCCTCCTCCACCTTGTTCTTCTTCTTCTGGTTCTACTTCTCCTCCACCTCCGTTATTCCACCCACTGTGTCCTGAGTGCCGTTTTTCGTGCCACGACTGTTGTTGCTGTGTTGTGTGCGTGTCTCTCGCGTGTGCGTTGTGTACTTGTGCGTGTGCCTTCGTGTGTCTCTGTGTGTTATAAATAATTTGTTTAAAATTCGTCAAATCGCTTGACGTTTCATTCAATAAATTTCACCTAGGCAGGACACAGGACACACGCGCACCCACCTTAATACGCTAAACACGCACACACGCACACACACCGTGTGGCGTCCGTGAATTGTGTATGTATGTGCGAAAAATGTTGATGACGAACCACTTACGTCTATCGCAACCCACGAAACCACCACAAACAGTCGCAGCAGCTGAAAAAATCGCATGTAACACACCAACACTATCGCACACACACAACCTCGTACAGAGTGCCCTAGGACACACGTACAGTTCAATATCCAATAAGAAACCAAGCATAATTACATAATCAAATAGAAGGACTTGCTAAAAGAGATAACAACAACAAGAAAACCGAGAACAAATAAAACTAAAGCGGAAATAACAGAGATAACAAGGACAAGAAAGCAAACACACTCGAAAAATCGAAGCAAAGTGCAGAATTATTTAATCAACGCGCCAGCAGCAAGTCAGCCAGCAGCAGCAAGCAGAAAGCAAGTCGAAGCGAGGCCCTTGGAAACGCCTAAAAATAAAGGACACGCGATAACCAAAAATAGAATGTAATGATAGCAACCAAAACCAAAGTACCTGCAGCAATGAAATTGAGCAAATCTTAAAAGCATAACCCAAAAAGCAAACAAATAAACGACAAAAAATCGAAACCCAAGAATAGAATTACTTTTAAAAATATACACAAAGGACACTCTCTATATACGAAAGTGCTATTAGATAACGATAAACGATTAACGATAAACGCTAACCACATAAACAACCGTAGTTCGTTGCCGTTCGTTTCAACGCTGGATCCCTCGATGATCCGATCCCATTACAGCCCCAGGATATAGAGATAGTGTAATGGAACTAACCTCGTAGTTTGTAGAGAGAGAACGCCCGTAGGACAGCAAATCAAATAATCGCAACATAAACGCACTTAACGACTAACTAAAAACTACCAAGTAGTTGCCTCTCTATATACAATATATATATATATATATATACAAAGATATATACAAGATACCTAGCCTGTAGCGAATTTAGATAAACGCCAGTCTGTATATCTACCTATATGGATTTATTTTTATAATGCCGCTAGAGCTAAAGAAGTCAACTCGAACTCAAACTCAAACTCAGTCCCCGCCCTCGACCTAGGCCTTTGGAAATTGCATCTGAATAAGTAACGAGGGTCGATTAATGCATTAATTGGGTGGCGAAGGACGTCGCCTCACGGAATCCCAATGAGGGACATAGCCCGGGTCCGGGTCTGGTCCTTTGCTCCTTCGCGTGTGGCTCGTGCCCAGTAATATATATATACATACAGATACACAAGATACAAGGATACCAGGATATATGTACACACGTACAGGACGAAATTGAGAGCTACCTGCCTGCTTTGGGTTTCCCGTGTTGCGCGCTGCCTTGACGTAACTCTCCGCCTTAACTCGCGTCGCTTCCATTCGCCACAAAATTCACTAAGTAAAAAGCAGACAACAGGCGACCCGCAAACGCCAAAACGCTGTGCGTTCGTTAAACTTTCATGACCAAACATTAACTTAAGCAGGTGGATAGAAGGGATCGAAGGAGAAGGACGAAAGGAAGGAGAGGAAGGGAATCGGAGCTGTCATCATCATCAAACGCAAGCCCGCAGCTAGTTGGTTTTAGTGATAAATAATTCAACGATCCAGACTCGGATCCCGAGATCCTGCCCACCCCACTTCCAGCTCCAGCTCCAGCTCCAGTTACCAGTTACCGTTACCAGTTCCAGTTCCAGTTCCAGGCCCCACCATTCGCATCTGTACGCCACCAAACCAACCGAATAGCAACAATAACTATACCGTAGAGACATTTATAATCCAAAGTACAAACGAAATAACCCCGAATAGAGCGCTGTAAACTAAACTAAAAACGATAGCTAAACTATAAATAGTAACATATGGTATTATTATACACGCAACTCAAAAAACAGAGAGCAGAGTCACATAACCTCAAATCGAACGAACGTACGCATTCGCATAACGAAACGAAAAGTGAAGAATTATAAGCAATACAAGCTGTGCTGTTGACTATTTTAGAGGCAACCTACCTTTTAGAAGACACCTTTCGCCCCCTCCCCCCGACCGACCTACGTTATTACTCAACCAACCAAACACCTAAGAACCCACCAAAAAAGTCGAATCGAGAACCTAACCTGAAACCCACACAACACGGATGAGAGCGAGGAGCAGCAGCCCCCCCTTCCAGCATTACGTGCGAGTGAGACAGCCGGAGACGGAGACTAACTAACACACAACAAAAAGCAATTCATTCTTGTTTACGTGTCCGTGTGTGTGTGCGCTGGACTTGTGTATTAGTTAATGCCAAAAATCGAAGCGGAAGTTGCACCCACACCCGCACACCATTAAACACACACGCACACAGCCACAGCCATAGCCACGCCACGACGGTCGCCATGCCCATGACAAGGCCAAGAATTGCAGCAACGGGCCACGCGGCGGGGCCATCCCGGCGGCAATAGCAATAGCAACACACCATAAAAAGAAAGCACTAACAAAAATATCCCCGAAACAACAACCTTATAACAACAACAACAGCACGACGTTACGTTGCGTTACGTTACGTTAACAAAGGAGGCGCGAGTGGTTCGATGTGGTTCCAGTTCGAGACCAGGTGGTGACGTGACAGCAGCGGCGGCGTCGTGGGTTCAAGAAAATGCACGTTAAACACACTCAGCGCCGAGTTAGCGGTCCTGGAGCCTTCGGAACCTTTACCAACGATCAACGGTATGCGACACCAATACTCACCTTTCATCCTTGTCTGTCTTTGTACTGTTGTTGTGCACGAAGTACGTTGTGTACGGGGTGTGTTAGACAGAGTCCATATCAGGTGTGTTTGTGTGTGTGAGGGAGCCAAGCATATATCCCGACGATCCTTGCCAGCTCTCTCGCACACTTAACACATGGACTATCGATCTTTCACGCCGCTTTGTACAGTTTTTGAGATGAATGTATTTCTGTATCATTTTCAATGTGCTCACTGGGATGGACCTTTAAATGTAAACTAAAAAACACTTGGATTTTTAAGTGAACAAAAAGTGTAAAATCATGGTCAAGTGGTTTTAAATGCTGAATAATTTTAGTAAATATTAAATGGAAGTTGAGAACATTTTTATGGGGGTTATTTAAAAATTATTTACTGTATGTTTTAAGCTTCGAAAAACACAGTTGTCTGTAATAAAATGCATCCTTATTAAAGTCAATTTAAGTCTCAGTTAAGGAGCTAGATTTTATTTAAAAATTTAATAAGAATATAAAAAAATATGTGTTTCGAAAACAACATGGCGTATGTGTAATAAATCCGTATAGAAACGACATATATTATTAATCATACGCCCTGTTGGATTTATTTTTATAGAAAAAAATTATGAATAAAAGTCTTTCGTACAATACACCCCAAATATTACATACAAGTGAGGTCCACCCCAAATATTACATACAACTGAGGTCCACTCCAGTGATCCCGTTTTATTGTGTTGTTCCTTTTGTTTCGTTCCGTTCGTTCGATTACATTTTGTTCGATGTCTCTGTTCCGTTCTCTTTTTGTCTCTTGAGTTACCCTGTTATTGTTGTTGATGTTGTTGCTGCTGCCGCAATTGCTGTTGTTGTTGTTACTGTTCACGTTCATCCGAGTGTGTGTGCTAGTGAGTGAGTGAGTGAAAAAGAGCGAGGCGATGGCAAGTGCTTGCCATTTTGGTCCTGCAGTGAACTGATTTCCGCCTCCGCCTTAGGTCATCCGTCACTCCAGTCAATGCAATTACGAAACTAGAAACTAGATTAAAAGTCAAGCCAGGCCGCCGCCGAACAATGGCCGCACCAATACCAATGCCGATACACCCATGCAAGCGGACAATCACGCACACAATAAACTGCCGCCGCCGCCTCGCTTCAGAATAGTGTCAAAGTACTTTAAGTGCAATAGCACGCAGCGTTGCATACATTCGGGCCCCACTGTACAAGTGTGTGTGATGGCGAATGTTGCGCGGCTGTGTGAGTGAGCGGAAGCTTTCGCTTTTACTTCAATGATTAAACCACTGACCGAATTTCGGCTTGCATTTGGTAGCGCGCGCGTGTGTGTGAGTGTTTTTGTTTGTATGTATCGATAAGCGCTTGCCGACCAACTGTATTGTTGCCACCCACATAGCTGATTCACCAACACACACACATACACAACCATACAGTCATACAACAAACAGACAGAGACGGCGACAGTGAGTGAGTGAAGCAGAGGGCCCCGATAAGCTGCTCTTTTCTTTTGTGTAGAGACGGAAGCCCGATGTTTCCAATTGAGCTAGTTTCTAGTTCCAGATTTCCATACACTCGACAGCAACACACACAGAAGGAACACACAAACACACCCACACACATGGGGCAGGACTCGACTCACTCGTGTCTGTGTGCTTTGTGCAGTTAATTTAATTCTTATCCCCCGAAAGAATCTCATTTAAGTTATTTCCCGCTCAGTTTGTTAGTTTAAAGTTTTGTTTCCTATTTGTTGAGTTTTGTTTTTTTTTCTTTTTTCGTTTGGCATTTAATTTCTTGTCACGTGAATAACTTGGATTTATTTCGTGTCCTTGTTGTTGTTGTTTTGCAGAAAACTTTGCTTAAAAGTACAAAAAAAACGTTGAAAAGACAGAAAGTAAGAACTAACCAAAACCAAATAAAACCGAACCAAAAACCAAACAACCCGAAAACGATACCGAAATCGAAACTGAAACTCAAACTGCAAATTTAGCAAGTCACATTTGCTGCGGATCGATTTGTAGACAACATCAGCGAAGGTACCGCCGCCCAAGAAAGTTCCGAATATCCCCTTACTTTCTCTCTCTATCTCTCTTTTTGTCTCTCAGTGTCTCTGCCTCTCTCTCTCTCTCTCTAATACATATTTTATATATAGATCGTAGCTTGATTCTGTATGGTACTTCTCTGCTACTAATACTAATACAATACAAACCGTTACACTACAACTGCAACACTGAAAGAAAAACACCAAGAAACACACTTTTTAATGCTATTAACGCTACTACTGCCCGCTATTAAGAATTCAATCCCTAAACCAAACCCCAACTACTGCTTCACAGCGAAAGTAAAGAGTTAACTCATTAACTCGGATGCACTTGCCAAGATCCAAGTTCCCCCGCTACCAAGTTTCGAATGCATATCGCTTTAATGACTTTCCTTTTAGATCTCTAGCTTGACTTAACCATTTTAGATGTTAACCTTGTTGATTCCCCCGTATATATCACACAATCCAAATCTGAGTTCATTTACAATTGGCATGCCACAAGTGATGTAGCATTTCTTTGTTTGCTCTGCTCCCCTGCCTCCCTCTCTCTCTCTGCCTGATTTATTAATTACTCGGCTGTCGTTATAATTAATGGATAAATTAGGCTGAATTCTGGTTAGCCGAAAATCGCGTTATTTATAGTTGAGCCACCGCCAAGCTCCCAGTTGATTGTTATTCGCCTGTCCAGCCGGAAATCTTTTGAAGCCACAATTTAATTACTGTGCCCGTCCGGGGACGTGTATTTAAAATGGCATTTCCATATAAACGACAGGGGATGACCCCTTCGAAACCCCCCTCTGCGTGTTATTGCGACGACCTTAGATGGGCCAGAACCGGAGTTTTTCGGATCTGGAAGGTCGTTGCGGACCCCGTTCTGATTGTCAGCCTTAGCCATTGTTATATATCTGTACGTTAACATTTATTACGGAATTTTTAACTTGAAATACGAGTCTGAGTAGGATTTTTCTAAAAAATTACACTTTATTACTCGAATATTTAGCCTGTTAATTATTTTAAAACCTTCTAAAAAGAGTATTTAAATAAGGGATATTTAGAGTGCATTGAAAGTGTTTAATGCCAAAATAATATATATAATAATAATAGCCCAGATCGTGCTTATAAAAAAAGCTTAAAATTACTTATTTAATTTTATTTATTGAAAATGTTCCAAGCCACTTTATAAATATTTTGAAAAACACTGTCTTAAAATGTATTTCCTCCAAACATTTTTCATATCTTTTAAATAGACCTTGAAACTAGATAAAAGAAGTCGTAATAATTTCATGTAATTTATATTGGCTTCCGTTTCTGATTCACATTTGAACCGAACACACATTGTAAATATATATTTTTTCGAATAAACTTAGCGGACTTTGTTGATTGGCGCATTTGTAAACATTTCTGGGTTTAAAAATGGAACTTTTCGTAATTTGTTTACAGCTGAAACTGTGTGTATCGATCGAGTAGCTTGTTTGGCAATTTTTGCTTTCAATTTTGTTTGATTTTCGCTGGCAGGAGCTTTCAATTCATGGGCCATTAAATGCCATTAAATGCACAGAACAATTTTCAAAATATTACAGCAAATAGCAAATAACGTATAAAAATAGTTGAAGCGGTCGTTAGGTCGTTGGGCGTTCCAAAGTTCAAGACCACGGAGAATATTTCACATTAAATCGGGTTCTGGGAAATTAGAGCGCGGCCATTTGAGATGCATATTTACATCTCCATTAGGAGATGCATTTCAGATGAATTCAGATATAGTGGATATAGTTATGGATTCCCCATTTCGGGGGCTCACACAGCTGCACTTGATTTAATATCGATGGACGAGTGGAATGCAGGCGGGCAGGCAGCGCGACTCAATTACGTACGCCTTACGAATTTACGCTTAATGCCTTCAATTGGCTTTTGAATTATTAATTGAGGCATATTGTGTCTCGTTTGCGGGGCGGGGATTTGGGGGGAAGCAGCCACATCTCGATGGCGGAAACCTGCTCTCCGCCAGACTCGTTTGGCCGCCGTCAATCCCGAGCTCTGTCGAGGATGGGCTGCACTCAACACGGTTAATCCCCTGGAGCCGGAGGGATACTACACTGCGCCAAAAGTTGGCATTGAGACAGGCCTTATAGGAAATAAAATCGCACAGCGTGAAAATATCATTGAACTGCGAGGTTTATGACTATTTAAATGTGGCTAGGAACAAGTATTTTTTTCTTGGGAAAATATTATTCGAATTCTTATACAGACTTCCTAACATTAAACATTACCTGGAAGTATTTACAAAATATAATATACGGTATAGAATGCAAATTATACTACTTATTTCTAATTGTTAATTATGGAATCTTATCATATTTCGCATTTTATTCGTTTAATTGTTCATTTTAAATGGAAGACTGACTCTCGCTCATAAAATATTCTCAGACTATTAATTTATATTATATATATAATATAGCGTCCTCCAAGATGCCTGATAAATTAGATTTTGCACTTTAACTATACTAATTGATTAACAAAGTCTAAATTTCCTTGTTGCATTTATTGTTTAAAGTATAATTAATATATAAATATATTTAATAAAGTCTGATTATTGCATATTCTCAAATATTAATTAAAGTGTTGAATATAAATATGAAACTAAGAATTTGGGATATAATAAACCATTATATAGTAAAAGATAAGTTTATTTAAACTATTGGCTATCAGAATAGTAATGATAATAGACTGGTTATCATATCCGATTAATACATAACTACCTTAATAATTCGCTAAGCTGCGAGCATGATAGGTACTTTATGGGTTGTAAATAAAGCTTTGGCCTAAACAGAACCGATGATTTATTGGTTGTAACCAAAAATCTAGCTGTCTACGCTCTTTTTCTCTGTGCAGGCCAGGCTGTTGTCTCATTAGCTTCCCCCGGAACCGATGCCAGAGCCAAGCCCGAAAACTGGACCCCAGATCGGGACCCGTTTCTGGGCAACGCCAGCTTTTGACTGCAGCACTTGACAGGTGGCAAACACTCGAGGCCCGAGATGAAAAAGCCATCAGATAGGAACCCCGAGAGCTGGAATCTCCATTACCATTCCCCCTGAGCGCCCGATGCTTTCGCTTTGATTTGCCAGTGCGCCTCCTCGGGATTGACTTTCGGCCAGATTAGGTCCGAGATTGGCAAGAGGCCGCCACTTGGCCGCTTCGCTGCTCCGCAGAGCGGATGTGATTGTATCTCGTGTAGATATGTATTTGTATCTGTGAAGTGCGCTCTCATCGGCCGAGCATTAGCGTGCAAATATTTGACATATTTACTTATATTTGCACAAGTGCCGCCGATTCCCCCAATTCCCCGAATCCCATTCAAATTCGAAACGAAATTTCAGATAATTGCGCCCCTGGCGTTAGCGTGAGCTGAAGCTTAGGTGGAGCTGTAGCTGGAGCTGTAGCTGGAGCTGCCTAATTGACCGAAATTGATTTGCATCGATTCCGGCTCTGGGAAAATGCTGTTTGCTCTGCTGCTGCCGCCACTTTCCCGCCCCAATTTTCGCACTCAACTGGGGCTCAGAGCCGGAATTCGGTATTGGAATCGGAAGAGCTCCCTGCACGCACGCCGAGAATAGGTCTCCAATTGTTTTCCCTTTGTTCTGGGATGGCCCCTAGCCGCGCAGCCCCTCTGCGGCTATGTCAACAATAGTTTGCCTCACGTTTCAACGCATTGATTGCCCAAGGCACACTATGGACCAAGTCCTACACAGGGAAAAAAATTGCCCTTAAAAGTGGAAAAATTTATTCTATTTCTAATATGCATTTTATTTATTTTTATGAATACTTAGAATAATTGATGGGAGTAATTAAGATCAAAATGAGGGACTGGAGAGCCGTGTCTTTGCAGTAATGACAAGATATATATTTGAACATATATATTCTTTTGTTAATATGCATTTTATTTATTTTTATGAATTTAGAATTGCTTATGGGAGTAATTAAGATCAAAATGAGGGACTGGAGAGCCGTGTCTTTGCAGTATTGACAAGATATATATTTTTCTTATTCCGTTCCATATTGTATTCTAATAGTTTCTATAATCTAGAAGACCCCTCTGGTATATACAGCTAGTTTCTTAAATTTTAAATAAAATTCAAAAGTTGAATTTGTAAATACGAACAATGTAGGGTCAAGAAAAATATTATTTATATTATTTAAAGGACAGTAACAAATAACTTAAAAAATATTATAAATATTATTTAAAAGACAGTAACAAATAATTAAAAAATAGTACTAATATCGAGAGGGTTCTAAAATATATTTTTAGGATCGAAATGGTACCCAATAGTTGATCTTGAAAGAGATACCATAAACCATCTCTTGTGGCATTGCTCCAAATTTTTGTGCTGTGTGTACTAATCCCATATCATCTGTAAATACTCCATAAGCAGCTTCCCTTCCGGCTCTATAATACCCGCCGCCCTGCCCGCCCCCCGCTGGCTTGCATAATGTCGCAGTTTTATCTTATCTCCGACCATTTGGCCATTTGATTTAGGGCACTTCCGGCGCCCACTGTGCGGAGTTGGCTTGTTCCGAGCGCCTCGGCACGCGTTCCCAGCCATATATCTCTCACTTCTGCCATATCGCCGCGGTGTGTATCCGTATCTGTATCGGAGTCCCTATCTGCGGGGTCTGTATCTCCGTGTAGCTATTTGTCGGCGCTTGTGTATCTGCGGGGCTCTATCAGTGCCTGGCCTGCGTGCCGCCATACATTAATTTAGTTGAATTTTTCGCGCGATCAGAAACCAGATGAGCATGTCAACCATTGTATATAGATGTCTCTATAAATTGTATCACACATCGCAGTCACAGTGGGCACTCGTTAGGGGGACAGCCATGAAGTGGGGAATATAAATTATATCTTGCAGCCTTCAAAACTCACATATAAAATGTATATTTATTAATTTGTAATAGGTGCTATCTATTACCTGATATTTTAATATATTCATTAACATTCTAAATAAAATGAAGAATATAAATTGTATTTTGTAGAGTTAAAAAATCACATAGAAAATCAATATTTATAATATTGTAAAAGGTGCTATCTATTACCTGTTTTTGAATATATATTTTTAATCCTTTTAGTGAGCTCAAGAAGCATAAATATATTTTAAATAAAAGTGTTAAAAGCGTAGCTTAAATTTTCTAAAGCTCCTATAGTTCCTAGAAAATATATTTTTTCTCAAGTAAAGTCCTATATAGAACCCCTTAGAGTAAATCTGGCTTTTGGCATGTCACCCCATCGAGTGTCCTCTGTGCGATGAACTCACATAGACGTTGGGAATGCGATACTACTCCAGCACTGTCACCTTCACCTCTCCTCAGCACTCCCCTCACATGTGTTGCACAATCAATATTTATAATTAAGAATTTTCTTTGTTTGTCTCGCGGTTTTCCACACTGGCACACTCGCACACACTCTGGCACACACACTCGCACACTCGCACACCCCATGCTTCCTGCTCACTTTAGCGTGGCACTCTGTGATCCGATCCCCCGGACCTTCTGTTCTCGCCACAGCTTGCTTGCCAATTTGAAATAGATAAATTTGAGTGCTTGCCAGCGCCGCTGGCCATTACCGCGCCCGTACTCATTGAAGTCTCCTCTTTCTTTCCTCCGCCGGCTTTCGCTCCTCCTGGGATTGGATGATTCGATTCCGCCAGCAGTGCCAGCCGCGACAACTTGTGCCCGGACAGCAGCAGCAGCAGCGGCGGCCAGCATCAGCAGCAGCAGCAGCAGCAGCATCAGCCGTACCATCAGCAGCGGCACTCGCACTCGCACCAGCACTTGGTGCGCCAGTCTCTGGTGAGTCTCAGCAACGGGCAGCCGGCGGCTTCATCATCTTCTGCGGCGCCGGACAGCGTCTCGCTGCTGCGGGCATCGGGCGATGACCATCACAGGTCCTCCCAGCAGCAGCAACAGCATCTACTCCAGCAACAGGGTCAGCGGCAAAGGAGCAGCAGCAGCCGGCTATCCACCAGTGGCATCTCCAAGCAGAACTCCAGCGACAGCAGGAGCGGACTGCGCATCCTCGACCACAGCAGTCACAGTCCGGTGAGCTGTGGCACCCAAAGCGTGAGCAGCACCGGCGGCCAGTCGGCGCTCTACGATGCCTGCCACGAGTATTCGCGCAGCTTGAGTGCAGCGGCGGCGGCGTCGTCAGAAGGAGCAGCTGGGTCGCTGCTCAAGAGCCACTACAGTGATCAGCAGTTGGCCCATCCAGAGCCAGATCCAGAGCCGGATCCGGAAAGGGATAGGGATCGAGATCGGGATCGAGATCGGGATAGGGATCGGGATAGGGATCGGGAGCGAGAGCGACGGCATCTGACCAACCTGAACCTCAACCTGAACAGCGAGTACGACTACAGTGGCAGCGACAAGCAGCAGCTGGTGAACGAGACGTACATCTTCAAGTGCATCGCCAACAGTCCCTCGTTCCTGCGCACCAACAAGATCAAGGAGCAGTCCAAGAAGCTGCGCAATCTCTCCCTGAAGACGCGCACGGCGAAGAAGAAGGGCCAGATCATCTCGAAGTCGAACGCGGTGTCGGATAACTCGCTGCATCCGGGCGACAAGTACCTGAACTTGTATCTGGTGGAGAAGAAGCACTCGCTGCAGCCGCAGGTGGCCAGCTCCAGCTCTACGCCCAATCCGCAGCAGGCCTCCTCGGCCCCGGCCAGCTCATCTTCCACGTATACTCGCTCCCAGCAGCAGCTACAGCAGCAGCAGCAACAGTTGCCAGCCTTATCCGCGGTCGCTGCCCGCCAGCAACAGTTGCTGCTGAACGGTTCGCTCAAGGGCAAGACCAAGACATTGCCAGCCGGCGGCCATCGGGCGTCGGTGAGGAGCGAGAGTGGAAGCGGAGGGAGCAGCCACACCATTCCGGCGACGGGCAAGAGTCCGCCGCAGGTGCCGCACTCGCTGGCGGCCAAGATCAACAGCAGCAGCAGCTCGGCTAGCGGCAGCAAGAACTGCAACCTGCTCAGCGCCAGCAGCAACTCATGCCACAAGCTGCATGCCCACGCACACGCCCACGGACTGGGAGCAGCAGCAGGCACTGGATCAGGAGCAGGAGCAGGATCAGGAACAGGAGCAGGAGCAGGAGGACCAGGAGCAGGATCAGGAACTGGACACACCCACTACACTGCGGCCGCCTCGCCCAAGAGCTCGGTGAGCAGCAACGGGCATCTGAACAAGTACTGCCTCACGGACCTCACGCGCCGCAAGGCCGAGTTCAATCGCCAGCTGAGCGCCCCCACGGACTACACCCATCACTCGTCCAGCAACGGGTCGCAGCAGGAGGGCTCCTCGGAGGCCAACGAGGGCCACGAGCCGGTCGGGGAGTCCACCATCACGGTAGCCAGCGCCGGCGTCCCGTATCCGCATCCGTACTCGTATCCGTATCACTATCAGCACCAGGCCTCGGCCACAGCCCCGGCCAATCTCAAGGCGTCCCTGCAGCTGCACAGCTTCGGGGGCCACCATCCGTGTCCTTATCCGTCGCGGCCCACGTCCACCTCGTGCACGAACAGCTTCAACCGGCGCCACATCCGCCGGCACAAGGGCAAGCTCGGCGATCGGTGAGTACTTCCCAAGATAAGGGTTCAAAGATCTTCTAATTGTGTCTAGACATAGAGACCTTGAAAAGAAATATATATAGCAGATCGGTAGAATTATATAGTCTTCCCAACGTGTTGTATTGTATATGTATTCCTGGAATAGGAACAAGGAAGTGTGCTTTAGAAACCTTAATAACCCTAACTAGTTTATCAAATAATCAAAATACCTATGATCTGAAAACTGAGCCTTAGATATCACGTGTGAGTACTTCCCAAGATAAGGGTTCAAAGATCTTCTAATTGTGTCTAGACATAGAGACCTTGAAAAGAAATATAAAGAGAAGATAGGTATAATCATATTGTCTTTGCATATAGTTCCAAACTTGTTATATAGAATATGTATTTCTAGGATGGGAACCAGGAAGTGTGCTTTAGAAACCTTAAGTACCCTAACTAGTTCATCAAATAATCAAAATACCTATGATCTGAATACTGAGCCTTAGATATCACGTTTTCAACTAGGGCTCTTATGTTTCCCAACTTTATATTCAGGAGATGTATTTTAAGGCTAATTTGAGTTAGGGATTTTCCTTTTAATTTTTTATTAGAAATATATAAATTAAGGAACCTTGACTTCCTAAGCATAGAATAGCAAGGCTTAAAAATACTATTAACTGAATACTGAGCCTTAGATATCACGACCTACTTCCATGCTCTTATAATTCCCAACTTCTTATTCAGGAAATGTATTTTAAGGCTAACTTGAGTTATGGATTTCCCTTTTAATTTAATGCTATAATATATCGCATTATTAGAAATATGTAAATTAAGGAACCTTGCCTTCCTAAGCATAGAATAGCAAGGCTTAAAAAAATACTATAAACTGAATACTGAGCCCTGGTTATATCTTGTTAACTAATTTACAAGCCACAATTACCTGGGCAATTGTAAATTGTAATTTATTCGAATTAAAGATGCGGAAACTACACCTGTACCTGAATCAGAATTAGCATTGAATCAATGCTTAAATATTTAGAAAGTATTTCAGAAATTTGAGGAGATTCCGCTCTAGTTTTCCTAGCTTTAGCCCATGGCTCAAACCCATTCAAGACCTTAGCCCGGCTTACAACTGGGTATTACGCGTATGCAAAGCGTCTGTCTGTCTCTTACCGGTTTTTTTTAATGCTTTTCGCTCGCTCTGCTTATCGCCGCGCCATTTGCATAGTGTCTCAGTAGTCAGTAGTCGTCGGCGCAGGCCGAGATTCCCACTCCGACCTGGCTTTCGTCTCCGTTCGCGCAATAAGCTTCTAATGGCCGAGCAGTGAACTCCACACATTTCAGCGGATCGAAAGGCAAAAATTCTGAACAAATAATCTGAAGCTAGACACTTGATAAGCGGTGTGTGTCCGGTGTTTTATATTTAATTTTAATAGTTAACATTCCAAAGATAAAGCCTAAAGAATTTGAAAAATATAAATACCAAGGATTCTGTGTAAAAATATAAAAAAAATAAAATAATGTGAAATTCAAGCTCGATAACAGCACATATAAAAAATGACATATCAGCTCTAAAGTTTAACTAACAAATGTTTACCAAATGGAACAACTGATTAGCTATGTTTTCAGTGAATGAATAAAGCTGTGTATATAATTCGAATAAAAAATCACATCTCAGTTCTAAAGTTTAAAACGGGAAATAATAAATAAACAGAAAAAAACCAAATGGTATAACTGATAAACAATGTTTCCAGTGAATGAAATAATGCCACCACATTTCAAGATAACCGAAAATATACAACTAAAAATCCAGCCGAAAAGTTCTAACCACCATAAGTGCAGCCACAAATTAAGGCAAATATCGCCAGTCAGCGAAATAAAAATCAAAGAAAAAGGACAACAAAGGACCCCTAAACAATGGACACAAAAAGGAACCCGCAGCAGGAAGATACTTGAAGTATTGATTAGCGTTGTGTGATTGCAGCTCGTAATTGAATCGATAATGGAAAAAAGCGGAGGCCCTCCCATTATCAGTACATATCAGCCATATAGTAAACAACAGCCCCGATTGAGCTGAATATAATGCTCGCAATTCCATAATTTGTTGCAAAAACGAGGCCTAGCGACACTACTTCCTCCTTTCCCGTCTAGAGTCATCCGATCCGATAGATACATTCCAATGCGAAAAAAGATCCCCGGAATAGAACGTGTTGGCCGCATTCATTTGCATATTTTTTATGCTCTTCTTTACTGTTTACTAGTTTGTTTTTGGGATAGTTTTTTGGACCCTGCTGTCCGCTGTCTGCTTTTATTGGCATCAATTTTTAGTGAAGACAGCAGGGAATTACAGGCCGGCCATAATTTGCGTCGCCGCTCGACGCGAAATCAATTAAAAGGCCACACAAATTTGTTATTTATTTATTGTGCAACTGCCGCGGGCCTCGGAACAGGTTATCATCAAGTCGCCGCAGCATCCAGCAGCAGCTTAATGAAATTCTGAAAATTAAAAAAACTAGTAGCCAGTAACAGTAAAGAGAAACGCAAAAGTCCAGCTAAAAAATAACAAAGTAAAAATATATATAAACATCAAATATCAAGTGCTGGGTGTCAATCTCTCAATTATTTAATTAGGCAATTGTCAGCAATTTTGGAATCTTTTTTTTTCTGCTCGGAAGCAAAAAGCTGCAATTCCTTGGCCCAATTGATATTCGAGGTAAGAATATCGCTGTCAGAAATATATACAGATATATCCAATAGCCTAAGCTATGTGCTTTCTTATTTTCTTTTTTATTTATTTATTTTTTTTTTTTTGATTTTTGGGAAGGGGGCTCGAGGACGCTCACGATTCCGATACCGATTCCGAAATGCCACGAAGTCCGCCCGATCGGCTGTCGGCTGTCGTCGGTTTCGGTTTCGGAGTGTTTGCCGGCGATTTCCCATCGTTAGTCGCAAAAAGTTTGCCGCTGTAATAACTCGAAGTACCCCACGGTTCTACTCTATATAACGCGCGCGCGCCTCCAGACCTCCAGAGCTCCCCGATTCTACGAGTCGTCTGCGATTCTCGGCGAAAGCCGTGCGCTATTTTCTGTGTGAGTCGGTCGAGTCATCAAATCAGCGAAAAAAAGAAAACATCTGCTCCAGCACGTTTCCAGTTGCCAACGCAAATATTGGGCCATTAAAAAAAGATACAGGGCAACAACAAATAACAAACAAACACGGAGAATAGAAAACAAAGCCAGAGTGTAGTGAAATAGATTTGAAACCACAATTAGGAAATGTTACTGGGGCGGGCACTGCGGCTTCCAGCTCATCAAATTATTTGATTTGTGTAATATGATCCCATGGCACACGACAATAGCTATAACTAATAAATTTATTAGGCTGCGGCCAAGATTAAATTAAATCAGCTTCATCAGGCTTAATTAAAACGAAACTTTCCCATTTAAAACTACACTCAATTGAGTGTGAACAGGCGAAAGAGAGCAGCAGCAGTAGCAGCCGCAGTAGCTGTTGCAAAAGCAAGTAATAATAGAAGCACAGACATATTATATGGAAAGTATTATAAGTACTCGAAATATCAAAAACTGCAAAAATATAACATAACGCAACCGCGAGCACGCGTCTCCGCCCGGCCTTAACAATAGATCCCCAATCCGCCGTGAATAATATCCGTGCCACGCGATTCGTCGCTCAGAGATCGGTGTTCAGTGTTTAGTGTTTGGTGTTTATTGTCGCGTTGTTATTGTTGCTCCAAAAAGTAAACGCAACCAGGAGGGGATTCGGAGGAGGCTGCTCCGGAAAACCTTGACAATCGCCATCCAAGTGGGCAAGGTGAGGGCAGCAGCCGTCGCTCTCTGATACAACTTGTGCATTGTGCGTGTGCCGCAATTAAAAAATAAACAAAAATAACCTCTATAGCGAATATGGAAATACTCTAGGAAGTGATCTTGATTAAATAATACATAAAATTAAAAAGTTATCCCTGAAGTTCAAGGAATAATGTGATCTTGAGAGAGTGATTGCTAGAAAGTTAAATAAAAATGTAAAAATAAACCAAAAAAGCAGGCTAATGTTGAATAACAAATATTATAAAATATGTGCAGAGCTAATAAATGATAATAAAATTATAAAATGATCTTCAAACATTTTAGAATTTGTGGAAAGATACATTATAAACCTATATAAACATATAACTGAACTCATAAGTGATTTTGATATATACAACCTTTAAAATAAGCTCACTGAGCAATAAAGAAAACTCCTACAAATACTAAAATAAATATGTATACTAAACTAATAAATAAATAAATCCTACCCATAATAAATCCAATTTGTCAGATCTAATAGGATTATTCTTACTTAACAGAGCTCTGTCTAATCATGTCAATATAAGTAGTTTCAATTCAATGAACTGTAACAGCTCAGTGATGAATGATGTGTTTATCGATCCCCTGCCTAGACCTGTTATATATAATTATAGTAAAACTACAACTGTCGAAGTGTCGAAGCAAAGCAAACATAAACACTATAATGCCCGCCATAAGGGTACATAATAAAGGCATTAAGGCAATAAAACCGGTGCGTTAACACTCACTCGAAAGCCCCGCCCACCTTGACGCCCATCTGTGTGGATTCACTTTCATTTTAGGCAGTCCCGCCTTATGGCATAATTTAGCGATATGTAACGGAATATTTTCCCGTGCAGCCCCACTTCCGTGTTTACAGTTACAGTTTACACTTTACAGTTAAATCAATGATCTCCCCAATGCCATTGCAGCCTGCTGAGCGGCGATAGTGAGGAATCGGTGCGCTGCTCCTACTGCTCGGTGCTGAATGTGAACGAGAACGACCTGCGCATTTCGTTCGAGAACACCTGCACCGACTCCCTGGTCACCGCTTTCGATGATGAGGCCCTGCTAATATGCGACCAAGGAACCGAAATGGCAAGCGCAAAGGTTTAATTAGTAAAACTAGAAAACGGACAGGCACTAAACATCCACTACTACTACTACTACTATTTCATAAAATATAGATCCTACAACAATTATTCGCAGACACAAAAAACTACTACTTCATATGATATCGATCCTAGAAAAGCTTCCATCAAATTCATTTGCAAAATAATAAAAGAAAACTCAATTCTTCAACGATATATATCAAACTCAATTAATGATTGATATTATTAAAGAATAAATTTATTTTAATGTCTTTAATTTGTTATAAAATTACTCCAAATCGACAACTAGAACATGGACAGGCACTAAATATCCACACCAAACATCCGCAGACCCAAAAAACTACTATTTCATAAAATATAGACCCTACATCAACTATTCCCAGACACTAAAAACTATTATTTCATATAATATCGATCCTAGAAAAGCTTCCATCATATTCATTTGCAAAATAATAAAAGGACACTCGATTTTTCAACGATATATTTCAATCTCAATTATTATTATTAAAACTAGAACATGGACAGGCACTAAACATCCCCACCAATCATCTGCAGACACTAAAAATACTATTTCATAAGATATAGATCCTACACCAACTATTCCCATACCCAAAAACCTTATTTCATATAATATATAATATCCTAGAAAAGCTTCCATTATATTCATTTGCAAAATAATAAAAGAAAACTCAATTCTTCAACGATATATTTCAATCTCAATTAATGATTGATATTATTAAAGAATAAATTTATGTTATCATCTATAATTTGTTATAAAATTACACCAAATCGATGCTAATTTTCTCAGACTTGGACTTGACTCAGGCATCTCCTTATTAAGAATGCTAACTCGACTAATGATGCTCCTTTCTTATCCCTATCCAGGTACACTTTGATGACGTGTCGTTGTACGGCACTCCGAAAGAGGAGCCCATGCCCAACATACCGATCGTTTCGGAAAAAGTCTCTGCGAATTTCCTAAAAAGTCAATTGCAATCATGGTTCCAGCCGACGGACAACCGACTGGCCATGAAACTGTTTGGCAGCCGCAAGGCGCTGGTCAAGGAGCGCATACGTCAGAAAACTTCCGGGCATTGGGTCATACACCCGTGCAGTTCATTCAGGTGAGTCAGAGGTGCTAATAGTATACTAAATAATTACTAATCCATATAAATGTTGTGTTTCCATAGGTTTTACTGGGACCTTTGCATGCTTTTATTATTAGTAGCAAATCTTATTATCCTGCCAGTCGCAATATCATTCTTCAACGATGATCTGAGCACACGATGGATTGCCTTCAACTGCCTAAGTGATACTATTTTTTTAATAGATATTGTAGTCAATTTTAGAACAGGTAATGCACTCACTCAACTCAGCCTAACTAACCAACAAGCTACCCTGTTTTGTCCCCAAAAATAACCCCCGTTGTCTAATGCCCCCCTTACTGCGCCCCTGCTTAACCATAAATCTCTCGCCCGAATATATGATTGCAGGAATTATGCAACAAGACAACGCTGAACAAGTAATATTGGATCCAAAGCTTATAGCTAAACACTATTTAAGAACTTGGTTTTTTCTCGATTTGATTTCGTCGATACCGCTAGATTATATATTTTTAATTTTCAATCAAGTAAGTTAACGTATTTAAGAAACAGTTCGATACATTTTGATTAAGATTATGAAATTGCAGGATTTCTCTGATTCTTTTCAAATATTGCATGCCGGACGCGCCCTGCGCATCCTGCGCCTGGCCAAGCTGCTCTCCCTGGTGCGACTGCTCCGACTGTCCCGCCTCGTGCGCTATGTGTCCCAATGGGAGGAGGTCTATGTGAGTACACCCGGCTCATTCTGGCAACGCTCGATTCCTTTTTCGTTTCCCTCAGTTTCAGTTTCAGTTTCAGCTTCAGTTTCAGTTCGTTTCGTTACCCGTTTCATCTTCAGTTTGCATAACAACTTACTTACACCTTAACTCCCCCTGATTTTTATTTCTCAACTGACACATCTGTACGATATATACACACAGGGGAAAAGGGGGGTCAACTTGATCAGTACTCAATATTATTTCAACTTAATTTTGTAGATGTTCAAGATATTAAGCATATTTCAATGAGTTGTCGTATGAAAGATGCCTGAAAGTATGCTATCATCTTTTACCTTATGGAAAGGCACCTTAAGTATTATCTTTAAGCCTTAAAAGAATTGCCTTATATCTTTGAATATAATGAATATTTCTCCTATTTAAAACCAGATCAGATTGACCCCCGTTTCGTAATACTTTTTTCTGTGTCTATATACGTGAAGTCCTCTGTTTTGTCATTACTCCTCCAGGGACCCTTTGGTGCCTGGTCGAGCCCCGTTTCCCTTTTCTTTTGCTCCAAATTCTCGACCGTAAGATCAGCATAACTACTCGATCACTCCACACCACAACAACAGATTCGAGGATCTAGGTTATAGCTAGGCAACGGCAGTTGGGCCTAGCCCAGTGATCAGAGGAGAATAGTGATAATAATACTAGAGTCCCCAAAGTGCTCACTTTGCTTCATGACATGTGTGTACGTACATGTGTGTGGCGGCAGTAAAAGTTCTTAATAAAAGGCGCGCAGAAATGTTCAGAACTATGTAATTTACTTTGAGTTGAGTTGTTAACTGGAACCTCTGTGTCTATGATTTCTATGATTATAAACGTTTAAGTCCTTTGCGTTCGATTACCAATCGTTTTGTTTACCAAGTATATCGATAACCTCAACCCTCAACCTACTAAGTATGTGTGTCTATAAGGTCAATCCAATCCAACATAGAACCAGACAATCGCTGTACCATAAAGCCGACTCAGTTTGTACATTATACAGTTGTGTGATCCCCCGATGTTTGTTTCGTGTTGTGCGCCTGCTGCGCTTCGAGTCCACCCAGACCAGATCCTGAATAAATACATAATAAATAATACTTCCGCAGGATGATAACTGCCGGAATATACACACACACACACACACTCCTCTCAAACACACACACTCCAGACAGCACACTGACACACTCGTATAACACACTCAAATCAAATCGAATCGAAAATGTGTATCCTTTTTTTTTGGGTATTTTTTTCTCGAACCATCTGAAGTGCTCGCTACGCTTGAGAACTCGTTCACTTGTGCCGCGGGAAGATTCCTTTGCTTTCTTTCACATTTCTTCAGTTGAGTCTCCGATTTATCGCTTCTGTTGATATTCTGATAATCTATATATTTACAAGATTTAAGATTTTCGACTTACGATATTTCCTATTCATTTCTTTGACGTCTTTGAAGCACTCAAATCGATATTCTTCATAGCACTTTGTACAACTCTTTGAACTTCTTTGAAGGAGTGCTTCTTTTTAGCCCTATATATCTCTATATCCGAAGAATCCCCACCTTAACCCCGATTCCTATCCACAACCACACCCCCTATGAGATACGTACAAGTACAGTTTCTTCAGACCCTTGCAAAACATTGCCTAAAATTGGAAACCACCGTATATATTATACATATATTATGATTTATGTTTATTTTGTTTTTGATACGCTCAACTTAAGCGATAAAATGAAAAGTATTCTGCTAAACGCGACTAACCAACTTATGATGCTTATGACAATCAGTTTAAGAGCCACAAAACAAAAAAATAAAATAAACAATACAAATACAAAAATCCAACCTAGCTGAATCAGGGCCTAAAATACCTGTGTATATATATGGTTTTTAGATTCTGCAGAATCTACAGAAAAAAAGTGCTGATCGCAGAGGGAGAATGCACAGAAAAGACAAAGATGGCTTGACAAAAAGCAACCTAATTCTCAAGGTAAACCATCCCATAAAAAAGTAACAAACCAAAAATCAAAATCAACAACACAACAACTTCAGTATATATTATATTGATAAACAAAAAAAAAACCAAAAGCCTTGATTGATTGATTGAAATTATGATTATGTATTAATTGGTGGCGGCATAGCTCACATTTTTGAGTAATGTTTAAGCCAAAATTGAGTTTTAGTGCATAATTTCGTTCGATTGTTCGTTCGTTCGATTGTTCGATTGTTCGTTGATCATGTTTGCTTGATTTTAATGTTCGTTCGTACGTTCTGTAAGTTTTCTGAGACTGCCATTTTTAATTACATTAATTGATTGACTGATTGATTGATATTGCCATACATAATCTCTATTTCTCATTTGATGCATAATGAAAATCTCAATGCTACGATAACGAAGAAGAGTCTAGCCACAAAAAGAAGAAAAGCAGCTAACAAACTTAAAGAAAACACAATCCATTTGCCGATCTTCGGTGCGAAATCGAAGCTCTTTTCATGCTCTTCCCACGACGTAGATTCGGTCTTGAACAGAAAGGATACTGTAATATATATACTTCGCTAGATTCAGCCGTAGCTTTTGACTCCATGCATGGGCATGATCGGAAATCCTATCGTACTATCTATCAATGTGAAGCCCAGGTTAGCTGGGCCTTGGAGTCGCTGTGAAGAGCATGAAAACGCCACAGATCTCAGGAGATATTACGGATTGCTTAGTGTGTGAATGCTTCCCGCTTATAGTAGAGTCGCTCTGAAAAACGAGAGAAGAAAGCAGCACAGCTCGAAATGTTACCACTGTAATAACACGCAACCAAAGAGTGTATCGAACCTGCACGAATTATGTATGTACATAGTTGGAAGAGTAATAGCTTCTGCTGCGGCTGCTTTTGTTTTTAGCTAGGTTTAGGTCTTAGATCCAGACACGAGACACACTCACCCAATATAGTCGTCGTCCATATCGATCTGGGGCAGGAAAACTGATCCAACGACCAATCAGATCGAACACGAACACTGTACTATATCTAGCCACATACTACTCGTATTCTATAGCATACATTTGTGGGCCAGTGCCAAACGCTTTCCACATATCCTTAACCTATATCGTATCTATCGTACTCAACTTAACCTCACTTTGATTGACACTCTGCTCAATGCTTTCCGCTTTTGTGCTGCGCGCTTGCGAACTCTCCACTTTCTCTTGCTCTCGACCGAACTACACAGAGAAAAAATATGATTACTTATTACAGGATCTATAATCTTTTATAATCATTTTTATCCAAGTCTTATTAAGGTTAAAATATAAAGTATTTCAACTTCAACTAACTATTTTCATGCATTTTAGATGCATTAATATTTTTTCCTTGTACAATACATTATTAAATCAATTCAAGTATCATGGGTCACTTTTGCTATATGATCACGATTTCTTATATCTTATCAAATAGATCCCATTGAGTATATTTTTTCTCTGTGTAAATAACATCTCTGTTTTGCTGCCGCTGCTACCGTTACTTGTTGTTTGGTTACTGTTCCTGTGTTTCGTTTTGGTTTTGGTTTCTCCACTTTCCTTAATTATTATGTATTATTATCTCTGCCTCCTTTTTCTCTGTTTCTTCTGTTGTACAAAAGATTTCAGGATAAGCGCGTTAAAAACTAAATAAATAAGCTTTTCCTTGGAGTGACATCCACTCACACACACACACACACATGTACACGCATACACGCAGCTACAGCCACTGAATTCTTGAATGCAACAACAACAAGAACCAGCGTTTGTTTTGTTATCTCAATACCGCTCCCTCTCTGCCTCTCTCTCTCTCTCACTATGTTTCTCTCAATCTCTGTGTTCCTGCTCTTGCTCTATGTTTTCGTTTACCGTTCGTTTGGTTATTTCGTCTCGTTTAATTTCTGGTTTACATTTCGTTGGTTCGTTTACAATTTACAAAACCTTTTGTACAGAATTACGTAGTTCAAATTACTAACAAACTGCGAAAGTCAGACAAACAAAAACGCTTTCATTGTAAAATACGAGTTTCGATTTCGATAATTTGAACTTTGGAACGGCTTAGTGTCCATAATTATGTTTAACAAACGTAAAAAACAAAAACAAACAAAAAAAATCAAACAAAAGTAAAGATGAGCACTTGTACCATAATCTAGAAGCTGATTTTGCACCTATTCGAAAAACGTAGAAATGGTTTGAATTTGAATTTGACTTTGAATTGATTGAGTTTGGATTTGATTGATTGCTCAGGTTGTACACACTGTACACAAAGTACACACCGTACACACCGGACACTCTTGTATTGCCTAACACTAGACTAATCTTATCTTATGTTATCTTGTCGGCCCTACCATATCTCCCCTCCGCATCACTCTGTTCCGATCTGTATAGCATACTTATCGGCTATCAGCTATCGGCTATCGGACAGAGTGGAGAGAGACGGTGGCGCCGATTGATTGAGTAATTTCTTGTTTAATGGCTGTGGTTTGGTTTGTTTTAGTTGCTTTGATTGGCATATCTGCAATAACTGTTTATATTTACCGGTAGCTGGAAAACGCCAAAAGTCACAACAAACAAAATATGCGCCAAGTTCCGAAATATAAAGAATTAATATAAATTTCCAAGTTCCAAGTTTCATTTCCTCGTTTGGGTTATTCTTTCTCTCGTTTACTTGAGACATTTGGTTTTATATACAATATGTGGAACTCACACACCCAGATGTAACACGCATACACTCCTAAAAACACCCACACACACAAATACACCACATCAGTGAGTAAGGAGGCACCAGAAAAATATATGCTATATATATTATATATGTGAAATCTATTGAAATGGTGTCCCAAAGTATGAAACAATATTTTACATTGTACAAAATAGAAGGACCTCAAATAGTTGTATATATTGTACTTTTGGGTACATTTTAAATTGATTTTTTTATTATTATTATAAATATAGGTATTAAAGTCCTCTACTCCTTATAATGCTCTAAGAGTCTCTAGTAGCTCCTTACTCTATGATATACCCCACAAACACACACACAGAGATACACACTCACACACACACAAATGAGCGGTGTTGGACCTTGGTTGATGTGCACCATTTTTGATTGACCTCTCTGGTTGCAGTTCCTCAATATGGCCTCGGTCTTCATGAGGATCTTCAATTTAATTTGCATGATGCTCCTGATCGGCCACTGGAGCGGCTGCTTGCAGTTCTTAGTGCCAATGTTGCAGGGTTTTCCATCCAACTCCTGGGTCTCCATCAACGAGTTGCAGGTGCGCCATTTGTTTCTAATTGGTAAATCCCGACCAGAGGATATCGGCTATCTAAAATGGGCTGTTCCATTTGCAGGAATCCTACTGGCTGGAGCAGTATTCGTGGGCATTGTTTAAGGCCATGTCGCACATGCTGTGCATAGGCTACGGCAGGTGATTAGCTATTTAACTATAACTATAACACCTATATATACCTTCTAATTGGTAAATTCTTGCACTCACCTGCAGATTCCCACCACAATCACTGACAGACATGTGGCTGACGATGCTTTCGATGATATCCGGGGCCACGTGTTACGCATTGTTCCTCGGCCATGCGACCAATCTCATCCAGAGCTTGGACTCCAGCCGGCGCCAGTACCGCGAGAAGGTCAAGCAGGTGGAGGAGTACATGGCCTACCGCAAGCTGCCGCGTGACATGCGGCAGCGCATCACGGAATACTTCGAGCATCGGTACCAGGGTAAATTCTTCGATGAAGAGTTGATACTTGGCGAGTTGAGCGAGAAATTGCGCGAGGATGTCATCAACTACAACTGCAGGTGGGCGATCTGTCACAGCTCTGTGAACGTATAATACTTTATCCTTTCAGAATTTTAAGTGGTGTCCTGGAAAGTACCATCAATTCATCTTACTAATTTCGATTTTTTCTTCGCCTTTCATAGATCCCTCGTGGCGTCAGTGCCTTTTTTTGCTAATGCCGATTCGAATTTCGTTTCCGACGTAGTTACCAAACTGAAATACGAAGTTTTCCAACCAGGTGAGTCTGCGGGGAGAGCTTTTCCTTGTAAAGAATATTAACAAAACTATATGGTGATAAAAGCATCAAAAATTCTACTTAAAAATTAATATAAATGTAGTTTCGGTCTCAACAAAGGTGATCATGGTAGAAATATAATTCGAATATCTTGTTAAAGCTTTGAGTATACTTACCTTTTATTCAGCCCTTGGTTTTATATTTAGTTAACATTATTTATTTATCACCTTCTGCGAGTTGCACGCTTACATAAAGCAAACTGAACTGGCGAGGATGCCTTGCCACATTCGAAACACCGCTTCTATAAAAAATACAATAAATAACGAGCTCTTACCTAGAGTTTACCAAGCTTATAAGTTTCTTCCTCTAGTATTTATAATCTATTAAAATTCACATAGTTTTGAAATGTATCTAACGAGATTCTTGGATCTTTCAGGTGATATTATCATAAAGGAGGGTACGATCGGTACAAAGATGTACTTCATACAGGAGGGCGTGGTGGACATTGTCATGGCCAACGGCGAGGTAACTACACTGTTCAGAATCCAGTTTAAGCCCTCGTATAATCCCATGTGTGATCCGCAGGTTGCCACCTCACTATCGGACGGCTCTTACTTCGGTGAGATCTGTCTGTTGACCAATGCGCGTCGTGTGGCCAGCGTGCGAGCCGAAACCTATTGCAATCTATTCTCGTTGAGCGTGGATCATTTCAATTGCGTTCTGGACCAGTATCCGCTGATGCGCAAGACCATGGAGACTGTGGCCGCCGAGCGGTTGAACAAGATTGGCAAGAATCCAAACATAATGCAGCAGAAGGACGAGCAGCTGAGCAATCCGGAGTCGAACACGATCACGGCTGTGGTCAATGCCCTGGCTGCCGAGGCGGATGACTGCAAAGATGAGTGAGTTGCCAAGGGGAACGATTAAGTACTGAGAGTTAGGCCACCAAAGTGATGAGTACAACTAGCAACATATGTCAAAATCATATATAGAAACCCTTTTAGATGCTTTTGCTAATACCAGACCCACCTCTTTCAGTGACATGGATCTCAAGGAGAATTTACTGCATGGGTCAGAGTCGAGCATTGCTGAGCCGGTGCAGACGATACGAGAGGGACTGCCGCGACCACGGAGCGGCGAGTTTCGTGCTCTGTTCGAGGGCAACACTCCGTGACACTGAGGCAGGACGACGACGACGAGGACGAGGACGATGATGATGAGGAGGACGACTAGCGGTGCCGGTGGGCACCGGGCATCCATCTGAGTCCAGCGGCTCGCAGGACACTCACTCACCCACATCGCGACATCCACACTCACACACACACAGAACACAGGACTCCCACACTCACACATGCGTATATAATAATATTAATTTAGTAAAAGGAACCCCAAGACGCGATAAGAGTACACTAAAGAAAGAATCAATTTATGGTAGACACTCTATATATGCAATTGCGATTTAGTAGAAAAACGTATTAAAATGAAAAATCAAAAAAAAAAAAAACAACAAAAAAAGAAACAAAAACAAAACAATTACACAAAAAATGTCCTCAATAATTATTCATAATTTCAGCTCCGCTAACTGTGATGACTTTAATATAAGAATCGAAAAAAAAATTAACAAAAAAAAAGAGAAACAGAAACCGAGAAAACGAGTACATACAGAGATAAATTATACGATAGAGAAGAACTCAGCAGCCAGCAGACAAGACAGAGAATCAGAGAATCACAATCACGCAGCCATAGGAGAATTGCCACACACACACACACACACCAGAAGACACTCCACATCCTAGATACTGACATATAAAGTAAATCTACATATAAGTTTTATGCCCACGATATTGTAACGATAACGAAGTGAATAGACTTTTGAATTGCTACACATAGGTGTTAGTCCTATGGACCTACTACAAAACCAAACACAAACACAACACACAGCAACCACCCACTCAAGCACACCTGTAGCTGGCCAGGTGTACGACAGGTGACCGGATCGAGAGGTAAAGCAGGCGACAGGCGACAGGCGACAGTCAGACAGACATATGCATTAACTTATGATATAAACGAAGCGAAGCGTTACAGCATACCAAAACATATTTATGCGCGTAGCTATTATGTACTCGAGCAACCAACAAAACAAACAAACAACCAACAATTATGTATTATTGCGATTATATAGCATATTTAAATACGCATTGCAACAAAACGAAATGGGAAAACATAACTCAGCAATATACAAAAAACAAGCCCAGAAACAAAACAAAAAATTAAAAGTATTTAAGCAAATTTAACGAAATGCGCATTAGTAGTTGAACTATTAGTTTTTCACTCACTAAACAAACAAAAAACACCACTCGACACACAACGTAGTAGAGAAGCCTCAGCAAAAAACAAAAAACAAAACAAAAAAATATATTAAAAACCAACCTCAGGGTGCCGTCGTTTCCACGGTCACCAGAAAATAACAAAAAAAAAAAACGAACAAACAAAATGAACAGACGACAAGAAACCAACTATATACACAACATATATATACAAAAACATAGACAATGTTGTCTTTTATAGGGAATTGTTAAAAAACAAAACAAAACCGCCTCAGTTACATTTCAAGTATTTATTGCGGGCCTGCCGCCAAGCAAGATCATTATTATTTCCCATTCAGATTACGAATTTCCGTTCCGAGATAATATATACATTTATTTAGTTGCGAGCGAGAACCCTTTTGCAAGTGGTTCGTCTTTGAGTCCTTGTTTTGTTTTACTTTCGGGCATAAATCAGGCGAAGAAAATCAGCGACTTGTTGAAGGATTTATGTAACTTAGTATTTTATTACACGTAAACTAATAAAAACGAAAAGCAGAAGGACAGCGTTTGCCTTAAAAATAATACAAAAATCTAGTTTTATTATTCAGTTCTATAATCATAGATAATAGAAATTATTGTCTTGATATAGTGGGAAAAACTTAAGAATCACTGCGGCATTCCATGCCATTCGGAATTTAACTAATTTCCTTTTTATAGACCTCTATGTTGTGTAGCAGCGACGTACCCAACCGGAGTCAATGAGGGCCTTGTTCAGGTTCTTGTTGAGCGGCGTTACGCTATCCGGATCCACCAGCACCAAATAGGCTGAGTTATCCTGTAAAGGTGGAATAAATTATTAAAAATCATAATTACGTCAAAACAGCCTTAATTTCAATTCGGAAAGCTTTTATACGTTAGTTTTTATTTGCTTAATTAATCTGCATATTTAGTTTAGAGATCAGAAAAAATAAATATTTGGCCAATTTTTGACAATTTTAATGATGTAACCCCTTATCAAATTTTCAAAAATTGGCCAAAATTTTATTTCTTATTTTTTCAAGTCTTTTATTGCTAAATAATTAAGATTTTAACGGCGAATCGGAAAATATGCGCCATTTGGCTATCATTTCATTTTTGGCCAAACTATGCTCTCAAGAAGACCTCAAATAATTGCATTTTTTTGGACTTAAAACCTGTAATTTAATACCCTAATTTTTTGGACAAGTCAGACCAAAAAATAACCATAATAATTATTATTTTAACGGTGCGTATACGTAATATATATTGATAATTAAAGATTGAAAACTCTGATAAGGTTGAGAACTTTAATAAGGTTGAAAATTCTGCTAAGGTTGAGAACTTAGAAATGGTAGTGCAAGCTAGCAGAGCTACACAAGTAGTTTCCAAACTATGCTCTTAAGGTGTCACCATTTCAGAAGCTGGTTTCTAGGTCTTACGACACTCACCTTAATGCCCTCGATCCGGGCGTAAAGTCGGCGAAAGGAGACCAGCCTAAAGAAGTACTTAACTGCCTCGGCTGACCAGCCCGGACCTTTCCAGGGCGTAACAAAGGCCAGGCGGCCTTTCACATATTGTGGTGGCAGCGTGGCAAACTCTTTAACCAAATGCTTCACATCCTTGTGGCTCACACACATCACTTCCCCAGTGTCAACCAGCAGCACCTCGACAATTTTGCCAGTGTTACCGGGCTGATGTCTCAATACTTGGGCTCGCTCCCATGCCCCATTTTTGTTGGATCGCACCACGCACATATGATCTGTTGTTATCAGGCACAACGGCATAATGTACTTCTCCAGAAACTGGCTGTCGTAACAGACTCTAAAGGAAAAAGATGTTTCAGTTCTAAATAAATCCATATAGGGATAGAAAACTCACTGCATATTAAGGTACATAGCTTTGTAGTCGTCGTATTCTTCGTTGTATATCCAAAAGTTGAAGCTGTGCGGATTCTCTACTCTGACCAGCTGAACTTCGATGCGCTCGCCTATGGCAAAAGTAGCCGCGACATCGCGAACTGGCAGCTTGAAATCGGATCGGACACAGTCCTGCGGGTAATCAACACTTAGCACTCGATCGTCCTGAAAGGAAATCGAAGACGAATGATTGTTGTAAACTTTTAGACCATAACTCTCACCACCGCATAGGCTGGAACGGCATTGTCATCGCTCCCGTCATCAGAGGACTCGTAATCCAAGAAGGGGTTCTTGGCGCCTTGAGGCAGGCTAAGCTTTGACAAGGGCTGGGGATCGGTTTCATCCTAAAAAGAAAATCCTTTCAAAAACTAATTTTTATCTAAGCTTTAAGCCAGATCTTACCTCATTAGAGGACTCAAAGAAGGGGTTGTTGTGTCGCCGAGGCTGGACGCTATTCTCTGGAATTGTAAACTGTGATAAGGGCTCCGGGTTGGATTCGCGCTGAGGACCAGGCACGAGTTCGAGCTCCACGGTTTTATCAATGGTAATTAACAGTCCCGGGGTTTCTTCCTTTGCCGGCGACGCTGATGGTTCCTCATCCTCTGATCTCCAGTCATCCTTAACACAATCGTCGCCATCAGATACATACATTTTATCTATATAACCAGTGGGATCAGTATCCGCTGCTGAGAGTTTCTTGAAGGATTCCACTAATTCCTTAACCTCGACCTCTTCCTTTTGAGGCAGTCTGGCCTGAATAATCGGCGGAGGATGAGGAGCAGGCATTGCTGCCTGGAACTTGGGGGCCATGTGTGCCGGAGCATTTTGAAAGTTCAGCACCTCGGGTATGGGAAGGTTATGCTTCTGAAGGATCGGCACGATCTTTGGGTAGCTAGGCGGCATTTGGGGCCTTGGTATGTTCTGCGGATAGGGATATGGAAACGGTATCACCATTATGGGAGCTGGGTAAAACCACAACGGTTTGTAGGGCACCTGCAGCTGCTGCTGTCCGGCGCAGATGGAGGCGTTTACATTTGGATAGACCCTTAGCGCGGGCCTGTGCGTCTGTACGTTATGTTGCAGTCGACTGTAGTTGGGATAGGAGACGGGCATGGGAAGCACGGGCTGCTGGTATCGCCTTTGCTGCTGCTGCTTTATGTTTTGAACACTCTCGTTTATAAAGCACAAGTCCGATTGCTCTGAGTTGTAGAAAAACTTTGGCTTTAGCCTCGCACGATTCCGGCTCTTGCTGGGCTTCTTCTGGCACTGGACCAGCTGTTGTATGTGCGCAGAATTCGCGGTGGCCACCGCCAGCACAGTGGCCATGGGCCCATGGCCCAGTACCTGTTAATACGGTTGTTTAACTTTGTATCAATATTGGAATATAAGTAGTACCTACTAGAACGGTGTCCGGAATGGCCCGGAGAAAGCTTTCCGTGTCGCGGAATCCCAGCGAGCCATACGGCACGTTGCAGCCCTCCTCGCTGCGATAGTCGCGCATCAGCCGCTCGATGGTTATTCGCTCTGGACTGGACACCACCAGCGAGTGGATCACCTTCTTCACATAGCTCATTTTTCCTTCATTCTCCATTTCGCTTGGCTTGAGTCAAAAGTCTGCAAAAATTTCAACGTTTTCTTTCAGAAACGGTGACATGCTTCAAAATCGATAAGTCGATGGATAACTGTAAGCACGATCGACACTCATAATCGCACAGTCCTTTCATCGAGCGGAGAACTTGAAGTGGTTCTTGAAAGCCAGATCTCTAGCGAGCTATCGAAAGTCTAGTCCCCTTATCGATTAATATGTCTTTTTTCCTTTATTTTAACTTTACTTATTCTCCCCATTCTCCTTAAGACATTTTTGCTTCGTTTGTTTGGAATTTCACTATATTATTTGTCATTTTTAAATATCAAATGTTCAATGAAAGAAGGAAAAACTGTTTTGCCAATGCAAATTCGTCAAACAAAAAAAAACAAAAAAAACAGTTTTAAATTCGAATTCGATTCTTGTTAAAAATATATGTCGGTATATCGATGTTTATGGGAACATTTATTTCGTTACCGCCGTGAGTTTAAAATCAATTCTAGTTAATAATATATCGATGTTTATGGGAACTTTTATTCAGTTATCGCTGTGAATAATCGATAGGTCGGTGCTGCCAGACACTGGAAATGTGCGTTGGGGAAATTGGCGCCATTTTCAAAACCGGTTAGACCATATGGCGGTATTGACTTTCATTTATGTCTTTGGTTTTTTCTTTATTTATTGTAATTCTATAGCCTCGACAGACGTCCTTCCTTGTGAAATTCAAGTAGCCGAAGGAAGCTACAAGTTCAGCACAAGTTCAAGTCACATGTGGGGCTTGATGAACGAAGACCACCGGCAAATGGCATGTTATTTTGGCCCTGGACTGGGGTAGGGTTCATCGTCGAGTCAGTTAGTAGCTGCTCCGGCTTTTTAGCCAGAACCTGGCCATTTAGATTGGCAATTGCGGGGTTACAACATCCGCTTACAACCTGGGCGGCAGTGCCGATAAATCATAAGCCACTAGCCTGTTTTTCCGGGAAGGTACAGGTTTCCCCCGTACACTTTCCACACACACATGACACATGAACTTGTCCGGAGACAGTGGCAGTGCCTCCATTAATAATTTTCACACGACCGGCGACGAGTGCCATGTAAATGTTACAGGAGGGCCTCTTCCACATTTTCTGGGTTGCGTAAGCTGATACGTTTGGGCTTTATGCAGCCGCATAATTATATTCTTTATATTGTTTATGGGGAAACGAGAACTGGAACAACAACAACAACATTTCGTGGCTCTGTTGGTCACTTTACAAATAGTTTTGAGGAGGAGAAACAAAACAAAAAAGCTCGATGGGATCTCTGCAGTTCGCTATGAGCGGGTGACTTGGCAATCAAACCGGTTGTCCCTGCTCCAAGTCTTTGGGTCTTTCTCGGGCTGTGTGTTTGTGTGTGATTTATAGTTACGCACAAGCGCGCAAATCCAATTAGACGGACTGGCTGCCTGGCTAACTGACTGACTGACTGCCTGACTGACTCGCAGACTGACTGACAAACATGGCCCGCAGCAAATGCCGCCAGGTTATATTATAGGACGGCCGCTGGTCCGATCCGATTCGATCTGAAGATCGTGGCCCAAGCTCCCACAGGCACAATGCCATCGCCACAGTGGACATTGGCTAATAGGACAACTTGGCTATGACTACTTTGCATTCTTCTTGAGCCTTCTTAGCTTCCATAACTTCGTTAAGCTGTAATATCAATTAGGAACATATTTTCTTATAATTATTAACCTTATTTACTGGCTCTATATTATATGATTTTATATGGTTTAGGCCGAATCAACCTCAACCCATTTATCTGCCTTTTACTGTGCCTCAAAGAGATAGATTCGGGTCGGGAGACTGTATCTGTTTTTGATGTTTACATCATCGCCAATGGCGGAACTTCATTCCCCGGCCACACAAATGTCGTCCATCGTCCGTGGTCCACCGTCCACCGTCCTCTGTCCTCTGTCCACCGTCCACGGTCCGCTTTTGTTGCATTTTTTCAAAAATATACACATTCGGAGAGCGAACGAGAGAAGAAAGGCGAACTGCAGCCGCATCTTTATCTAAAAATTGAATTGAAATGTATGTCATAATACCTTTGGCATGCCGGCCAGTTGCTTGACATTAAAAATGCACTCCCCTGCGTAACTCCCCCCCCCAAAACTGAGAAAAAAACCACATGGCTGAATGCAAATTCGCTGCCATATGGAGCAGTAAGCAGTAAGGCCGATGACGTCGCCGCCGTCTCTCTGAAATTGAAATGCAACTCACATTTGGGGCCCGCTCCTAGTAGTTTGATCACTTTGTGTATTTATTTTTTTCTGTTTTCGATTTTTGCAAAAGGGCCCTGGCCCGCTCGGCCGTTTCCCACGTTAAATGGGTCTCCAGTGCGCGATATCGCTCTACGGAGATCTGGGTCCCCCATGAGGGAGTGTTCCACACGTTCCGCACACCTGAATGCCTAAACAGATCGCAGATCCGACCTGGGGAATCGGAGAATCGTTGAATCGGAGAATCGGAGGAGTAGTCCGGATAAGCGATAACCTTCGGGTGATTTCGGGGCTTTTCCTATGGAAAGTCAAGCCGGTCCACGGATTTGGTAACAGCCGCCGGACAATAGACCGAATTTGGTAGAGAGCCCGGGAGAAGGGGGCAAAAGCAGATTGATTGATAGTCGCGGCACATTCCAAGCTTCCCTTTGAATGAACTGGAAAAAATTAGGGAAATTATTTGTCAAATTATGAAGGAGTTATAAAAATAATTTTAAGGAAATGTGTTAATTTTTACAAGAATAAATGGTATTTAAATTATTCTTAATATTGAAAACATTCTGTTATTGACATATTCAGCCACATACTAATTTTCAGGTCTATTGGAAAAGTTTTTAAGCTATTAGAGAAATTAGGGTTTGTCTCCCAAATATTGCCTTTGGCCGAAAAGTAGGCAGCGTTTTCTGTGAAATAAATATATAATTATAATGGGGACACTTCCCTAATTAATGATATAATTTCTTTTTCCATAAAATTATTTAATTTCAGAGATATTATCAGCAATAGATCATTATTATTAAAGATAATAAATCATAAACTTATGATAAATTAATTACACATATAGTTAAAGACATTCCCAGTAGAATATAAATTTTTTTGCTGTGTACACCCCCTCCAAAAACTTGTTTTCGCCTTCTCCCCTTACCACATTCCCCCCTTTTCGCTTTGTAACTCCCTTGTGTCTTTTGCAAAGCAAATGCGATTGGATCAACAAGCCAAAGCGATGATTAATTGGGAATGACGACTGGAGGTGCGAACCTGGAGCTGGGAATACGATACCCCAATACTCCCGAGCTTGGAGAATGCCTATTCCTATGGAAGATGGGTCAGATCCCAAAGCAGATCGTCTAAAATCGTTCAATGAACCAATCGGAAATAGTCACAAAAAAGAGCGAAGATCTGCGGATCTGTCTGGAAATAGACATCGGCACCGTTGATTGGTCTTTGTTCTGGCATCGGGATTCTGGCCATAAGATATTTGCATGTTTGGGCCAACCTTTCGCTTAAACCGTTAAATCTGCGCCACTCTCTTGGCCCGGCCGTAAACAATAAATTAGCCAGGGCAGAAACAAACTGCCTCATTAGCACCTGGCTTGCGTGCGATATGCGAGGGCTTTCGATTTAACGGTTCGGTCATGCCCGATAAAATTATTGAAGCCAAATTGGATTCGGGCCAAAAAGAGTTCAAGTTCGAATTAGACGGCTTCAGGTTCTTTTCCGGCAAGAAAAGCACTTAATTAAAGGTGTTACAAAAGCCAAATCGCACAGTTCTTAACCAAGGTCTTTCAATGAGTTTTTTTGTAGGGAATATCCCCAGCACTCTGCAATTTAATAAAGCTTATATTTCCCTCTTCCATATATTTATTTCTTTTAGTATAATATTGATTAATTAAACCTACTTAAGAAAGAAGAATTAAGTATACCTTAAAGTAATTTTAGATTTTGTTATGAAGGACCTCTTCTTGTTGTAGATCTAAAATATCGATTGAATTTAATAATCGATCAAAATTTTGGAGACTCTCGATCTGGACATCATCAAGTTCTCTTTTTTCCAAATTGATCGATAAATTTCGGTGCTAAGAAGTTCAAGTTCAGAACCCCGACTTCGTTGGTGGTCTTCCAGTTCCCTCTTCAGGGGCCCCTTCTCCTCCAGAAGTCTCCTGAGAGCACACACACTTAATTAAAATCAACTTGCGCTGAAAATCAAAAGTGCAAACAGAACATAAATCAACTTTGAGTGAATCAGAATGGGAATGGAAATGGGAAGCGGAGACCGAATCCTCGGAATCTCTGGATCTCTGTGATCTCGGATCGCCGTCCAGCGTTTTGGAGACTCAACGGCCTTGCTTATCAGCCGTTCTCCTTTCCTTTGTTCATCCGCGGGCTCTTTTTCCTGGCTTTCTTGCCACACGTTGTTCTTGTTCCCTTTGTTTTCTTTTTCGGCTTTGGTTTTTGTGCGTGTTTTTTTTTTTTGGCTAAGTTGCAGGCCATTTTGCCGCAACAGGTTCTTGGCTTGCTTGGATCTCTCCCTCTCTCTCCTTGGCTCTTATGGCCCAGAACTGGACACAGCAACAGGTTCTGAGACTGCAGAGAGAGCGCCTCTCCGCTCTTTTGCTCTCCCTCTCGGAGAGAGCGTGTCTCTCTCCGCCACTTAGATAAGTGACTTTCAATACGAAATACAAATATACCTGTTTGCTTCGACTCTGCTTGATAAGAGGCTCTGGACCTCTAGCCCCCATTAGCGACGGCACTGAATTTCCCACTGGGTCTCTGGGGCCGCTCTCTCTCTCTCGCTCTCGCTCTCGGGTCGCAGGTAGCGCTTACCTGTGTCTCAAGACGCTCTCGCGCGGTCTTCTTCGGCTCTCTCGGTCTCTCCGGTGGTCTGATTTCCAGCTGGTAGTTAACGTGGCCCGCGCGCTGAAGTCAAGGGTATTATGAATTAGTGAATGGCTATGTAACATGTAACAGAAGATGGGAAATAGCTGCCGAGGTTTTTATGCCACAGAATATTTTTTTCTGTGAATATGTATAATATATCTTATATGATCGATAATATTTTCTTTACCAGGTACCTTAGCCTATACAATTAATAATAGAGAAGGAAAAGCAGGGTACCGCTCCGTCGACTGCAGTCTCTCCACTTGCTGCGGCATTTTTGCAATTCGAGAGAGGAGACAAAAGAGAGATAGAGATTGGAAAGAGAAAGAGAGGGGGACGTGTGCCACACGAGCTTTGCCTTCTGATCGCCAGATTCACAGTTTCAGTCTTCTTTTGGCTCTCTCACCGTACAGTTCGCTTGAGAAACGGAACGGCAAGGCCGAGGGAAATTCAGAGCGTTGCATGCCCCGCGATTCGGGGCTCGTGTCCGCATATTGCGCGTGTGTGTGTGCTAGCTTGTGAGTTAAAAAATAATTAAGCAACCAATAGCAAATACCAAAAAAAGGCAAAACAAAAATTAAATGCATTTGCTACTCAATGAAAAATGCTGTGAATAAGTTTAATCAGCTCTCAGGCTCTCATAAAAAAAGATAAAGAAAAAAGAAAAACAAAAGTGAGCAAGAGAGAGAAGTCGTAAAAAACACAAATAAAAAACCCACAGCCGAATAACAACAACAATTAGCGGCCAAAAGCACGAAACGGCATATAAAACGGCAAAAACCAAAAAAGTGTCGTGTAAAAATGCGCCTGAAAAATTACAAAATTCAGCAAACATAAACAAAATACAAAACCGCGTACAAAGATCAACCTTCGGGTCTGGAAAGGTTCTTCCGCTTAAATAATTCGTTGTTCTGAAAATATGTTTTGAGAGTTTTAGCGGGTGGCAAGAAGTCTCTGATTCTCCCTTTTCTCCATCATCTTCGTATTCTTCTCCTTCTGCCTCTTCTCACCTCTTTTTTTTTTTGTTTTTTGTGGCTGCCCAACGAGTTTTCCCCCCAACAACAAATACAACGATTTTCCCAACCAGTTTTTGGCGCTTGCCATTTTCCGCGCTTCAAAACTTCTGCCCCTTCTTCTGTTTCTTTTGCTCTTCTTCTTCCTCGTCTTCTGCATGCGAGGAGCCAAAGAAAACGAGAGAGAGAGAGAGATAGTCGGGAAGAGAGACAGGCATACAGTCAAGGTGGAACTCCCCGAGCAGCTGCACATTTCGCATGGGTCAGCTTCAAAGTCGAAACATATTTTGCTCTCGTTTCCATTTCATTCACAATAAAAGTATTTCTCCTCTAAAAACACAAAATAGAAAAAATAACATAAGTACGTGTCTGGCAGTACGTGTCTTGGATTATGTCTCCTCGCTCAAAACAGAACATTTGCGGTAAGAAACTTAATTCATAGACCAGACGTATCTCTGAACTGGATTCGGAATTGTGGTTCGCGAGACACCCAAGAAGTTACATAAGCCCAAAGCCACCAAAAAGATTCACAGAACCTGAACCGGAGAGGTGTTTCTTCTTGACTTGATAAAGGAGTGTTAGAACACGGAACAAAGAAGGTTAAAAAACACTAATGCAAGTGGAGGAGTGATAAGGCAGGTAGAGAACTACATAAATAGAACTACCAAATAGAGCAAATTAAGGCTGATATGGCTAAAGCGAAAAAGCCAAGCTACTTCAGCTAAAGAAGCTAAAAATCATTATTTTAAAAGCTTGTCCATTAACTATTTGTTAACATGATTTCTATAATTTGATTTGTATTCATGGGGTTTCAAATTTCCACTCGTGAAGCTAATGTATAAATAATAACGAGCATAGACTACCTAAGAAAGATCTTCTACTAATATTCATGGGGTTTCGAATTTCGACTCTTCAAAAGAGAGTTTTATAAGCAAAGAACCACTTTTATAAAATTTTATATAAAGTAATTGCTAATACTTAAAATTCAGTCAGTCCACAGACCTTTTATCAATATACAGCAAATCCCAAGTTTGCCCTGATTCGGCCTAAACAAAGCCACCAAGAGAGTGGAAAAATTTGCATAGACAACAAAGCTAGAAATAATAAAAACAAATTTCTCGAGTGCTAAAGAATTCCGAGTCCGATTCTTCCAGCGATAACGGATGATAAAGAGCAAGAAAGACGGAGACGGAGAGAATAATTCAAGTCCCCCCGACCTGGCGGCGTTTCTGCACTGCAATCCAGGGAAAGTGGGCGTTAATGGGCGCATGGCTGCATGGGCGGGGCTGGAGGGGCTGGAGGGGAAGGAACTCAGAGCAGGCGTAGGGTTTCCACGTCCATGTCGTTTCCATGTGACGACTTATCAACTGTCACGGCAGCGGCGGAGGGACGCGACGGGGGGATCGCATAGCATCAACATCAAATACTACTCAAGAATTTCAAAGCAAACTTGTTTGCTCAACTTGCCGGCGATTTGTGGGAGGGATGGGGGGTTTGCCACACGGAAAGAAAAAGATCACGAAGATTAGTCATCAATTTGGTATAATTCATTTCATAATAGCTACTTTATTTGCATGTGAAAATCATTTGTGTCTACGTCTACGGGTCTACGAAAGTGAGTACAGGTTCAAAGTTTATAGTAAGGATATGGTGTGGCCAGGCTTGAGTATGAAGGAAACACTGTGTGGCCATTTTTCATTCCGATCACTAATTAATCTATATCAAAAGTATGTAATAATTAAATTAATCTCATTAATCTCAAAACGTAGATTCGGTTTATGCCTAATTATTTATCTTTGTATAGATCAAACACGTCAGAAGTTAAATAATAATAAGATAGAACTAGCCCACCTTTTTTCTCTGTGTAATCAGGAAGGTAGGTAGGTGGCTAAGGTGGAGGTGGCACACACCGAGTTCAATACACTCGCCGGCATTCAGTGACGAACATTTGGCTTTTGGGTGTTTTGAACTCATTTCGAAATGCGTATATTTTGTATTGTCTTTGGGGCCTTTAATGTGAGTGGTGCCGTTGAGAGATTGATTCAATTATAGAGATCTGTGTGTGCTGATGATCTATTTAATTAGGAAGGCAAACATCCGCGGAATGCGCCGCCAGGCGACCTTGCCATATTTGACGACTGGCTTTCATTCCCAGCCTTTCCAAGTTGTCAACTTCATTGGCAACCCGCTCGCTCGTGTGCGTCGCGTTTCTTCTCTCCTCGGAGAGTTTTATCTTATCGGGCTCTGTTGCCGGCTCGTCGGGCTAAGACTAATTTTAATCTTATCTGTCACAACTAAGTAGTGCAAACATCAGTGGAACTGTGGAACTGTAACCGAAATGGAGGAGGAGACCCAATGGAAACATCATCGGCCGCCTGGTGCGGGAATTCGGGCTCAGATCCGAGTTCCATTTATTCGCCGGAGCTGTAAATTGCTCACATAATAAGCTGAAATTTCGAGGAAAGAAAACATGCAAAGTGTTTTCCCAAATTGCGCAAAAAAGTGTGTTCTTCTGGCCCCCAGACTCCCCTCGTCTCCAGACCCGTCTCGTGTCAGCCCAGCTAAGCAAATAAACACTGGGCATGATATAGGGAGAACACCAGCCAAAGAATTCTACAAGCTCGCGAAATACCTTCCAAAGAAATTGCCATTTCATCATTATTTGAGATAGAACGGGATGCGAGGCTGGCAGAGATTTGGCCAAAAGGTAAAAGCCAAACAAGTTGTTGTTTTGGAAGCCATCACACTTTCTAAGATTTTTCCGCAAGATCTGCTGCTTAGGGGGAATTCAAAAGCCATCGTGGGGATTACGGTAATAAATAGTTGTAGGGTTTATTTTTATGACTTAATCATACTGTTAGTAGAGTTGATTAGAGGGTTGTGATTGCCAGTGATTTGGTAACCAGATTATTCGACTCTTTGATTAGTAACGATTATTTCTATACAAGACTGCACTTTTGTCATTTAATAATAATGAGGACTTGAAAATATTCAGTTAAATCAATGTTGTCTTAGTTAGCTGTAAACTTTTCCACTTTCCGGAGGCTTCGGAGACTTTACATTTGGTATTTGCATTGCATAAAGTGGTAGGAATTCGCTAAGCAAATATTTGTGCCCCATTCCACTCGACCTGTATCTCTCTCTCTCTACTATAGCAGATACTTTCCACCTTGGGCCGGCGGATGATAAGATCCAGCCAACGCACGACCTTGTTCCCGATGCCAACGACCTTCGCAATTTACCAAACCAATTACAACTTCCCCGGGGCAAACATGAGACTTAGCATCCTGTTGCGAGATAGTGATCTTCGGGATCCGGGATCTGGGATCTGGGATCTGGGATTTGGGATCTGTGATCTGGGTACCGCGATCCGGCGGAAGTAAGGTGGAACAATTGTCGGGATCGCGGGATCTGCTTAGGTAGTTGACAGGATCATAAACAAATGCCGAAGAATGAGTCGCACAATTTGGATATGGCATTGATCTCTGCACTCTCTCCTGCTGGCTCTTTCACTGTGCCTGCGCCTGTGGTGTGTATGGTGGTGTATGGTGTGTGGTGTGTGGGTGTATTTATTTGCAACTACCAAGAAGCGCGGCTTGGGAATACTTTTTTCCCATTATTTCCATTATTTTTGTGCTGCTCTTTGCTTTTGCTTTGGCTTTGGCTTTGGCTGCCTGCTGCAAGCGAAGCGCGGCGAGGCACTAAAGAAAGCATTGAACCTGCGGCAGGTTGCAATTGCCAGGCGATGTTGCCAGGCCCTTTTTTGCGGAAATCCAGCGAACGACTTACATTTAATTGTAAATTTATGCGTCTGCTTCCTTCCCCCGGCGCCCAGCCCCCAAAAATTCCCATTCTCTTACTTTGTGTTTAGTGTGAACGCCTCGCGATCTTCACCTTTGGTGTGAATACGCTGTTGCAGCAGGTACTTGTAGTTGTGTGAGAATTGACAAAATTATAATGAGTTGGCAATGCTGTAAAGGCACTGGGAGAAACTAAAGGAAGATTATTATCCTTAAAATTAATTCAACTATAATTGGTTGCCTTTAAGAACTCACAGATACTTATTTTAAATGCATTTTAATATAACAGTTAAGTGTGTTCTATGTTTCCTTCAAGATTTATAAATTTCTATTTAATATGACTCAGTCTCAGGTTTCCCTTATACAAATAAAGCTCTTAAGATTGGTACCTATCTCTATTTATTTTTCATATTTCACTCTTTAGTAAACGCATTTAAATAAACAAATTGCTGTATCATGACCCTTCAACCCCAGATTGTGCTAGGGTTTCTCCCAGTGTGCCTGAAAAGCCAGCAAAGCAAATGCAGCCTTGCAAACACCTCCGCCCCAGGTACATAATCATAACACATAACCGGGCAGGTAACAACTTCCATTCATCTTTGTTGCTGCTTTGTTACGCTTGTTAGTAGCTGACACTACACGGAGTACGGATTTACGACGCCGAGAGACCTTTGAGCCAGCTCGGGCTATGGCTAGGGCTAGGGCCTCAGGTAAATGGGTATATCTCAATCCGGGCAACTCAATCTCCATCTCGGAGCACTCTTTTTTTTTTGGAACATGACCACCTACGCAGCCGAGATGGTTTTAAGCTGATAACCGCCACTTGGTCATGGCATTCAACAAGTGGAAACAAGGGGTCACAGTTCAAGAAGAGAACCGAAGGTTGCCAAAACAATTTGGCCGAGATTTATGGTCCCTTCTTCGGGAGATTAAGATAGCCGGCAGTCAATAGGAAGCGAGATGGAAATCCTATTTAATACCTTTGTTTCTCCCTTTGCTACGCCGAAAAAAACACTTTTGCTAATAGAGATCAATGTGTTTCGCCTCGGCGGGGTTTTAGCCATTTGTGACCTCGCCATCGATTGGCTGGCAATAAAAACCCGTTCTGGGACTCGAACTGGGAGCTGCTGCTGCTAACTGGAATTGGAACTGGGAGCCGACTTGCAGTTGGGATTTGGACTCGAATCGGGGTTGGGACTGCCACCGGTGTGTGTGTGTATGGTGTGTGTATGTTGTGTGCTCATTTCGCTGGCGCCACTCAGTTTATGCATGTTTTCCGCATTATTTTTTGTCATTTCGCATTTTGACGGGCAGTTTTCTGTGGCCAGCAAAAGTGTCTAATTTCGCCGCTCAGTGCTGGCCAAAAAAACCAGAGACAAACACGCAGAAAAAGAGAACCCCACTTCAACAGCACTCACAAGTTGTCGACATGATTATTCGGAAACGACCGACATCGAAAATGACTGCTGCCAAATGAGTTCTACCCAAGGCCATAATTAACAAATTGGTGGGGGCATTGGCTGGAAAGATCTGGGCTGTGGAAAGTCTGGGCAGGAGTCCAGGAGTCCAGGGGCCATGAAAGTGCACGGAGCCATGTCATTGCACTCCTGGAGCTGCAGCAGGCAGATTTATCTACCACGTACTTTGCCCCCATCCCGAAAACAGGCTTCCTCTTTGGGGGCTTCTTGCCTGGGCCTAGGTCTTCTGCCTTCTACAGGGGGAGAAAAATCGCTTAGGAAGAGGATGTAATATGTTCTTGATAGCTATTTCTGTATTACCAATCAAAAGCCTGAACCTCTTTTAATGATTCTTAAATGTATAGCATTGAGTATTACCAATCAAAAGCTTTAACCTTTTTAAATAACTCTTAAATGTATATCCTTGAGTATATAGAATAAGTGGTTGGGAATTATAGGGACTTTAAAACAAAAAACTCTTAAATATAGAGGAGAATATGTTCTTAAAGGTTTTTAACTAACACCAATTGTAGTTTTCAGTTTCAATTAGGTTGAGTTTTAATAACTCGTAGATGTATATCTTAGAGTGCACAAAATAAGTAGTTGGGAATTATAAGGACTTTTGGAAATAGATGAGAATAGAAAGAAATAGATGAGTATAAGTTCTTAATAATATTTCAGCAAAATCAATTAATAGATTCAGGTTAAATAAGGTTCAGATCAAATTAACTTTAAGGTATTTCTTAGAGGGCACAAAATAAGTAGTTGGGAATTATAAGAACTATTGGAAAACAAGACATTGAGCGTAAGACTCTTTTAAGAAATAGAGTATAAGTTCTTAACAATACTTCAGCGAAACCAATTAATAGGTTCAGGTTAAATAAGGTTCAGATCGAATTAACTTTAATATATATCAACATAAGTAGTTGGAAATTATAAGAACTTAAAAGAGTGATGATGGCTAGTTGAGAGTCTGACTCTACCTGTTCTATCAAATGTAATTGTAGCCTCATCCTCTTTAGTTCTCATCATTTAAGGACTTTAAAGGACTTGACTTTCTGCCAGTGCACTAGTGTGTCTGGGTTTGTCAACAGCCTGGCGGAATCCAGTTTTCGCCTAGTAGAAGCAGGAGCCCCAGCAGAAGTCGATACTGAAGCTGTAGCTGAAGCTGAAGCCGATGCCGATGCCGAAGCTGAAGCTGAAGCCTCTGCAGTTCCAATTCCAGTTCCAGTTCCTTGGGACGAGCCAGCAGCGGCTTCAGCTCATAATTATGCATTAAACACTTGAAGTTTACGGGCCAGAAGTGGCAGCTGCAACTGCGGCTTTAATGGACATCAATTTGCATGGAAACCATACATAAAACGATGACATTTCGAAGAGCCAACTGCGTGGGCAGCTATGCCATCGCTGGACATATACTATATGCTGTCCAACCGAAACGAAACGAAACGAAATGCAGTCGCCAAATCGCATTTGAAAATGCACAACAAAAAACTTGTTTATTGGCTTAGACCCCGACTGCTCCTCCTCCTGCTCCTCCTCGGCGTCGCCTCAGTGCATATTGGCCGCTTCTCGTCTCGTCTTGACTCGTCTCGCGTCTCGTGGGTCAATGTTATGTAAACCTGGTTCACTTTTTTATACATTTATTCCTTTTTTCGTATGTATTTTATTTGTATCTTCACCCCACACACATAATACGCTCAACTTATTACACAAAAACCCAAATAACTCAACAAATATTTACGGACGCAGTCAACAGAAATCGATTCAATTTTCTCCCCTCTCTGTCTTTCTCTCTCTGCCCGTCTCTTTCGGCGCCGATACCCCCATCCCCCTCTCTCTGCCCGTCTGCCGCGTGTCCCTCTCTATCCGTCTATGTGGATATTCGTCTTACTGGTTTGGCTGCACTGCATTCCAAAGATGCGAGTTGCGGACCCGGGACCGGGACCGGACCCCGATAACAGAAATAAAAGTGCAAAGCAGCCAGCGGCCAGCCGACCACAAAAATGTCGCCAGACCAAATTAAAATAATTTAACACATATAAATTCGTGTATTTTTCGCTTGCATCATAACTCTTAACTTGGCCAAGGGGGGTGGCCAAAAAATGCGATTGAAATGAAAAGCGGGCGGCTCCCATGACAAGACGTCAGCAAAAAAGTGGTAGCAGAGCTCTGGTAGAGAGAAGAATTTAAACAAATAGAACTTCACGTTATTTACTTAACTTACTTATTTACTTTCTTTCTTAATCTTACTTCCAAAATCAGTTAGAAGCAGACTTTAAGGTATTACTTTCTCATGACTCTTTGACTTCCCACGAATCTTTGATTGCTTCGGTTTTTCAGGCCTAGACTTGGCTATATATTTGAGTATTTTAATAAGAAATGATATAGAGTATATATAGAGAGTATATATATCGAGTATTTTAATAAGAAATGAAATATACAAAGACATCAGTTGGTTCTGATTACCTCTTATGGCCTTAAATAAAAGTTAAGGTCTTAAACTTAAACGAAAATAAAAATAGAGCCCTGTTAAACCTTTTCCATTATGCATTTGAAAACATACATATATTCAAAAATCGCTTTAAAACCCTGTGAATCCCTGAACGTCTTTTTTGGTTATAAACTAAAGCTTAAATCCCTTTTAAAGGTGGCCAAAAGATGAAACTGAAATGACAATACGACAATAAACGCAGCTAATCATCGTCGAAAAGAAAACTCAGAGAGAAAAAACTAAATGAAAATGCGAAATCACAAGGAAAACGGAAACGTCGCCGACTTGAGCGAGACGAATGTGGTGTCCGTTGGCCAGAAGAATCTGGCCAAAATGGAGCCGCAACTAGAGAATAGCAACAAGATTTCGGTGGTGTCCAAGCTCCTGCTGAAGGACAGCAATGGAGGATGCAGTCGCAGCAGCAGCAACATCAATAGCAATAGCAACAGCAACGCCAGCTTCAGTTCCGCATCAGTCGCCGGCTCTGTACAGGTAAGTCTCACCGGCGGATCTACGGCTCTCCGTCTCCGTCTACACACTCTCTATAACCGGTTTGGGGCTTCTACTGTCTGCTGTCCGCTGTCTTCTGGACTTCTTGTTTTATTATTCTTGTTAATAAATCCTCAAAAGCGCGCAGAATTCCAATCACACGGCTGACTCACAGCTCTCGGCCAACAAAAGTGAAGGCTGAAACGCAAACAAATAAATCGGAGACGGAGACGGAGACGGAGCCGGAGCTTGGAGCCAGGCCAGTAAGCCCACGCACAGTGGGTCTGGTATCTGGGGTCTGGGGTCTGGGAATTCGATTTTCAATATTCGGGCCACTGCAGGTTCCTAATTGAATTATGGGCCTGACCTCCATTTGCATTGCCCAACCCCGGGAAGTTTCGGTTTCGATACTCCACATCCACATATATATTATACTCCCCGGAGCATCATCCACTCTGTGTCACTCAGTTGGCCAAAAATAAAGTAAGGCCAAAAGGAAAAAGTAATCCAAAACGGTACATTTACCACTTCGGAGAGCTTTGTTTATTTTGGGGATCACTGGGGGAATCCGTCTGTTGCTCCTCCTCCTTCGAGGTGTTTTTTCTCTGCAGGATGCGAGTTATTAATTGGACAACTGGCAATGAATGAATCCGTAGGAATGCCGACTTGCGTGTGAAGTTGTTTTCCCAGTGCCAAATGAATGAATGGCAGCTTGTTGCCGCTTTTTTTTGGTTTATTTCTGCTTGTGAGATAAAGTGGGGGTAATGATAAGGAAGCTGTAGAAATGTGGCTCAAGGTGTGGTTCTAAAAATAGCAACCTTTGTTTGATGTCTATTCTTGGTGATGCACAGCCAAAGTAATTAAACTTTTTATGGCTCATATTCGTAAGTTATTTCTTAATGCAAAACTTGTTGTGTCATTTTTCTTTTATTTACTGGCAAACTTCCTTATAACTTATAATTTATTACGTGTCAGAAGCTTAGAAAGTTTGGATGTGCGCTTCTTTTAATGGAGTTTCTGGTGCTGGCTCCTCTCCAACATAATAAAATAATTGCTTTTAATGATAACTCTGCGGCTGCCAAATTCTCCGAATATCTTCGGACTCGGATTCTTGCGCTTCTCTTTCACTTGTGCCCCCAATGATCCCGATCCCATTCTGTCATTAGAACACACAACCCAGAGACCCTATGTGGTCGATTCTGTTTGATTTGCCCCGTCACCCATTAACCTTAACTGAATTATTGTAAGCCAGCCGGCAGCTCCGCAGTGCGGCCGTGAATGCCACACATTGGGAAATGGATTGGTTTGCGTCTAAAATGCAAAATAATTTACCAAATTAACGGTACCATTATCAGCAGCGACGATCCGATCAATCAAAGTGAATCCGATCAATTAAGTGTTGCCTCCGAGCGTGGCACAAACAGTCGGCAAAGGAGAGAACCGAAGAGAAATGGGCAACCAGAGGAAAGGAGGTTATGAGCAGAGCAGACCAGAATGCTAAGAACATTGCTCGTAGATGATGGTACAGAGAGAAAAACAAACTGTATTTTATTTACCTAAAAAGAGAAGAACAGAGAACTATGTACAGTTTCTGCAAATTGCAAGGCCACACTGCATGAGCATAGAATTTCTGTGAATAGCAAGGCCACACTGTTTGGGAGTATCATTGCTACAGAAGAGAGAGAAAACTTATCAATAAGAAATAAAACTACTTGGAACACCTTATATCATGTTATGTTATATGCTTGTAGATGATGCTATAGAGAGAAAATTAAGTATATATATTTATTTGCCTAAAACGAAACGAACAGAGAACTATTGCAAACTGTACAGTTTCTGCAAATATCAAGGCCATACTGCATGAGCATATTATTTCTGTGAATAGCAAGGCCACACTGTATGGGATTATTATTGCAACAGAAAGCAGATAGAAAACTTATCAATAAGTAATCAAACTACAATCTACTTGGAACACCTTATATTATGTTATTATATTGTTATTATTATATGTTATATGCTTGTAGGTGATGGTATAGAGAGAAAAATGAACAGAACTATTGCAAACTGTACAGTTTCTGCAAATAGCAAGGCCACACTGCAAGAGCATATCATTTCAGTAAATAGCAAGGCCACACTGCATGGAAGTATTATTGCAACAGAAAGAGAGGGAAGCAAGAAATCAAACTACAATCTACTTGGAGCACCTTAAGTTATTTTATGTTCTGAAAGACATTCGCAGATACATATGTATCTTGCTTTTTTAAATTGCACCACTTTCCTATAATGGCAAATAATTTCTCCCAGTGCCGCCTGATGGTGTTGACGATAGCTGGGCGAAGTTGGAGAAATGCGTGGCTGAGAATTGGAACAGCATTGACCTTATCACCGAGAGCTCCCCCCGTCGGCAGGGGGCCGTTGATTAATCATCTCCATTCTTAATTGTGGCCCCATCTTCATATGCCGATTGTTATCATCCATCTGCCGTGCGGCGGCCTCCCCTTTCGCCTGGCGAAATCGCCAGAGATATATGTTCTACGTATGCTTTTTCATAGCCTTTGGGCCTGGCTTAGACGGCGAAAGAGAATGGCCGGGCCAGCGATCGATGGATGGATGGATGGATCGATAGATGGATCGATTCGCGGATCGGTGGACGGAGTCGGTGGTCGGTGGCGGGCAGGTTATTGAACCGCTTTATTCTCGGGCATTTGTAACGTTTTATTTTCATCTTTTCCATACTTTTTAAGCTTCTCCACAAACGCTAATTACTGGCGAGGCGCACGCTTTAGTTCCAGTTATTAGACCAACTCCCAACTGTGGACTTGAGACTCGCAACTCGCAAGACTTTGTGTACTCCATTGATGGTGGTCGCAGCTCTGCACCGCTCTGCACCGCTCTGGGCCGCTCTGGTATCCTCTAAGCCAAGAACTAGTTTCGGGGTCTGGCTGAGATATTTTTGCATCGATTAGGCCACATTCCACGCACCTATCTCGCGCGCCGCTGGGCGTTGCAATCTCTTCGGGGCTATTTATAGCTGCAATCGAATTAATTGTGGCCACGCCCCAGCGTTAGTGCCGGAATCTCTCACAAAACAAACTGTAATGGGCCCCGGTAATGGCCACTGACTGCTGTTGGCCTAAACACAACCCATGGGCCTGACGAAGGTCGTCGCTGTCCATTCTTCAGCCTCTTCTTTGCTTTAGATGAATGCGCAGATTTCTAAAGAAAAATATTTTGGTTTTAGATGTAAAGATTTAATTTTTTCCCCTCTTTTATTTTTTTGTCTTTGCCTCGTTGCTTCTTTTTTTCTGCCGAATCAGCCAAAGCACTTGACGCTGCACTGGAATCTCTGTATATATATAAGATGTATATATATATGAGATAGGTAAAGTTCAAGTGTTCGTGAGCTGATCGAGTTGAAGGCAGTGGGGCACCTTAATCGCCGCTTCATTTCCGCGCAGAGCTTTCCTTTTAGCTGCGGAAATGATCGCATATTTCGCCAAAAGAGATCTGGCCAAAGAGACTTGGCTCTAACCCGTCGAGAGTTGCGCAATTAGGGGCGGCCAGGTGATCTGGTCTACGCCTCAGCGGCTAATGCTCTGGGCGGTGCGAAGGGTATTTAAATTAGGGGCTAATGGGGTTTTGGCCAAAGAACTAGCCAAGGTGCATGGCTAAAGTGGAAATTTAAGCACATGAGTTTAAGAATATATAGCAAAAATGGTTAATACTCTGGGCGGTGCGAAGGATATTTAAATTAGGGGCTAATAGGGCTTGGGAAGATGGTGTATGGCTAAAGTGGAACTTTAAGTACGTACTTACAAGAAAATAAAGGGAACCCACTTATTACCATGAAACTCCCTTAAAAAACAATAATTGCTCTTAAGAGAGAAAAACTCTAGAGGAAATTAATGCACATATATTAAGGGGGCTATTAGGCTTTTTTAAAATGCATTTTAGCCAATTCTCTTTAATGATAAATAGCCTTTTAGGCTGTACAATTTAGTTTTAAATCATATATATCCCCCAGCTGACTTTGTTGGCCTTTTCCAAGAAGTTTTTTCTTTCCCAACTAGTTTTCCCCGCCTCGACTTTATGCCTCTATTGTAATTATCCAAGAGCATCCCATCAACGCTGTTCGCTCGCATTTTCCCGGCCTGTCTCCTATTTCATTTTCATTTCCAATGCCTGTCGAACGCTCAAGCTCAGCCCGGCTCAGGTGAGTTAAGCCCGGCTCGACTTGGCTTGGCTCTTAACGCTCATTAGTTCTCTAAGACCGACTCGTTTCTCACACACTACACACCATACACCACACACCACACACACTCATGGGAGGCTTCTACTCTGCAATTAATTAATGCCAACAGTCCGGCAGAAAACATCAACAAAAAGCCGGCCACAAAGCCGCCTGCCAGCGCTAAATTCTAGCCAGATTCCAGCTAAATTGTTTTGGCCCGTCTTTGAACTCGAACCGCCGGCTTCCCGAGCTTCTTAGCCCGCTTCCTTTGCATTTTTTCAGCAGAAAACAGCAGAGGGAGAGAGAGAGAGAGAGGGAAAAAAATATAACAAATAATTGCTCTGCTCTTGCGACAGGTGCACACATTGTGCCCCCGGAAAAATGTAGGGGAAAATTTCACCTATGTTGCGGAATCCATTGTTCCGGACTTGCCAAGAGCCAACAGCCAAGAGCCAAGAGCCACATTGTATGCACTTCTTCTGGCCATGAGGCATAAAGATTTCTTTATGAGCGAGCTGCTGCCTGTGCTTCTGCCTTAATTAATTACACGGGGGCCAGGTGAAAATGCATTTGGCCAGGTGCCGTTGGCTGGCTGCTCTCCTAGCCAACTTCGATTTCATTTTCCGGCCAAGCTGGAGTTGGAGTTGGCTTTTTCGGTGGCTAGTTCTTGAACCCACACGGCCAAGAAATTTCACTTTTGTTTCTCCTCCAGCAGACAAGGCAGACAAAGCGACATTTCGAGCCACGAAAATTTTGAGGTCAACAGCGGCGAGCGGAGACGCGGCGCGTTCCCATTTACCGCCGTCTGCCGCTTGGTTTTGGCCAAAAGTGGCCACAGACATCTGCGAGCATGAGTGAGGCCCAAAGTCCATTGAAATTCTTGCCGCCATCGAACCGCAAATGAACCGAAACTCTTCGCCGTAATTTAATGCCAACTTAGAAGTCGAGAGTGGAGCAGCTCGTCAAGACGCGGCTTAAGAGACAGCTGCCCTTTCGATCCAGTTGCAATTTGGCCAAAATAAACATGATTTGCCATTTCGATTTTCTGTGCCGTCATCCGGCCACCAGCCACCAGTCTGAGTGTCTCTCTCTCTTGGCCAGGCCAGGAGGATCGCATCCTCCTCGTGGCCGGGAAAAACAGAAAGTGACTGAGTGAAAGATTTTTCGGCTTTCTAATTGGATCTGAGCTGGTGACTCTTTTTTAGCCTGGTTATTTCGCCTGTTTTTCTCAGATTTTCTGTATTTTTTTTTTGGCCAGTGGGGCTTGGCTAATTAAGGGTCTCGCAGCGGGGCTAATTATGGCAAATATTTTCCATTGGCATATGTGTGAAAGTGAGGCCAAGAAGCGCAGAATGCCGTCTGCTCTCGGCTCCATCATCCACGCATCCACTTCTTTGTTTTTTATTTATTTTTTATTTACTTACTTAGTTTTTTTTCGGTTGCGCTCCGCTGGCCGAACTAAACGGAACCGAGCCGAACTGGATGTGTGCATATATAAATTGCGATATGGGTACGTGTTCTTCTGACCTTCTGGAGCTGGCATTCTCCCGCATCTTGAGAACCAGTTGGGGTGCCAGGCACTGAGAGAAAACAGGGGATTGAAAGGGTTTCTTATACCTTCTTGAGAGGATATAAAGGAAAGGGAAAGGGAACCTTCTATACAGGAAAGGAAGCCCTAGACTTTCCGGTTTTAATGTAGATTTTTATTGCTTTTAAAGAAGAGGTTGTAATCATTTAATTTCAAGCCATTTCTTGGCTCTTTTTTTTTATTGATTTTGATATACTTTTTCTCAGTGGTTCTTGGCAATTTATTTGTTCTTGTCGCAGGCTCCTTTTCGGCCCGGCCCGTTGAGGTTGAGCTGCGTTCCTCGGCCGGCCATGTTCGTTCTTATTTGCAGCACGCCTGAAACTTATCACAGGCCATAAATCTAGCCGCATGCCAAGCCGGGCCAAGTCGACATACCAGATCAGAGACCAGCAGACCAGCAGACCAGCAGCAGGCCAGTGGATACGATGCCAGTGGAGCAGTGCCAGTACCAGAGCCGGGCCAGCGGATCAGATCGGACCAGTTGCCATGCCATGACCATTACCAGTTCTCCCGGCCAGTTTCGCCAAAGTTATTAACGCCACAAGCGGCCATTGGGGTCAAGGATGCCGCGGCATCGGATCCTGATCCCCCCCCTCAGAAAAGCCATTTCACTCCACTCGGTTGCATAAACCCATTCGCACTAATGAGACGACTCACCCACCGCGAGCTGCCAAAAATTATTACTAATGAACCGCCAACGACTCGGACGCAGATTCACTTTCATCGCTTGGCCCACTTAAAGGGATGCGCCGCCAGAGTCAGAGCCAGAGTCAGAGCCAAAGTCAGAGCCAGAGTCAGAGCCAGAGTCAGTCCAGACGTCCGCGTCCAATCACTTGACAGCTGGCGAAAGGAATCCAGCTCGGAGCAGGAGTCCAAGAGGCAGACGCAGATGCAGATGCAGTCGAAATCGAAGTGTCTGTCCTCGCCTCCTTTCCCCGAAACTTTCCCCGAAAGTGTGAATCTGGCCGGGACCTCCAGCTCAGAGCTCTCAGCTCCAGCTCCAGCTCTCAGCCACTTTGATTTTATTAAGCCAAGAGCTACGCAATCTGCGGCGGTGGAGGCGAGCGAAATAAGTATTCAAGCTGCCGGCCATGGTACAGTGGCTTCAAGGTGGCCTTTTGCGGTCAAAAAGACATTAGGCTTTACTTAAGTCTAGACATTGGTTCAATTAGGTCTTAAAGGTCGAATTTTAAACTCTTTTTGGTCACATATGGGGATTTTTGTAAGGAGTTACTTCAACTTACTTTATGTGAACATAATTTTAAGAACAAATATATATTTAAGGAAACTTACAGAAATTTTTAGAGACTATGCTTAAGGCACAAGTCTTAGGAGTTTCTTTGGTTATTATATAAAAGGAACAAATCTTTTATATGTACATAATTTGAAGAACAAATATATATATTTCTGTAAACTTAGAGAGTTTTTTAGAGACTATGTTTATGGCAGAAGTCTTAGGAGTTTCTTAAAGGTCGAATTTTAAACTCTTTTTGGTCACATATGAGGCTTTCGTTGGGACTTACTTCCCCTTACATTATATGTACATCATTTTGAAAAAAACAAATATATATTTAAGGAAACTTACAGAGATTTTTAGAGACTATGTTTAAAGCACAAGTCTTAGAAGTTTCCTTGGTTTTTATATAAAAGGAACAAAGCTTTAAGGATATTTTATAATAAAATAATAATGTCTTAGGAGTTTATTTGGTTATTATATAAAAGGAACAAAGCTTTAAGGATATTCTATAATATAACCATAATGCCTTAGGAGTTTCTTATGTTATTATATAAAAGGAACAAAGCTTTAAGAATATTTTGTAATAAAATAATAATGCCTTAGAAGTTTCTTTCGTTATTATATAAAAGGAACAAAGCTTTAAGGATATTCTATAATAAAACAATAATGCCTTAGGAGTTTCTTTGGTTATTATATAAAAGAAACAAAGCTTCAAGGATATTTTTTAATAAAAACTTAATGCTTAATCCTTTGATCCCATCTTGAGCTCACAATTCGGCCCAGGGTGCAGCCGCTTCTGGCCTGGCCCGGCTCGCCTGACTGCCGTTTTGTGACTGTGTCCAATTTGGGCGCAGATTGACAGCGATATGCGTTTAATTTGACGATAAATGGCCAATATAGCACGCAAGCCAGGTTGGGGGCAGCCCCGAGAGGGGCTGGGAAGCAAGGACCCGGGCTTTGTTACTTTTTTTTTTCTTGTTTTTTGTCTGGGCTCTTTGCAATTCAATTCTAATGCTCGAGGCCTGCGGGCTTCCCCGTTCAAGCCAGCGTTCGTGCTCTCGCCAATTGCCAAATTCAAATCCAAATCGCAGCACGATCCAAGTTGAAGTTGAAACCGAAGCCGAGAGGTTGAAGCTGAGGCTGAATCTCAATCCGCATCCGAATCCGAATCCAAATTCGAAGCTGACTTCGGCTGAAGCTCGGCCACGTTGGCAACTGACACGTTTGCTCGCATTTTGATTGCAATTTCTTTTCTCTGGCCGAGTCTCCGCTGGAAAGAGTCAAATTCGTGTTGGCCATTAAAAGCCAGCGACAATGGAAAACGCAAATCAAAATAGCTGAGAAGAAACAACGGAAAACAAGAAAAAACCTCTTACAAATTTTCCTCACGAACCGAGAAAAACCCCGAGAAAAAGAAACCCGAATAAAGCTGATCGGCGACACGAAAATCTCCAGTTGGCTCGCCGCGAATTCCGCATCTTTTGCGAGACATGTGGGCGGCTGTCAATCTGTCTCTGTCTCTGTCTCCGTTCCCCCTCTCTCTCTCTCTGGCTGGGCTCCTCGGGTCTTGCTGTCTCTTATCACGCGACGCAGGCCGTCCGACGGTCTGACTAAGTGACCTTTTTGCGCACATGAGTCAAGCGCTCCGTTGATAGCGGCTGGAATTCTCCAAGCAACGTCTACTGTATGCAAGCTGACACAGTGGAGCCTCAAAAAATGTGACGCTCTTCTAGCTTAAAATGTAATTAATAATAATAATTATAATATTAAATTCAAGATCTTTAAAATATGGCTGTTAGGGAAGAAGCATAGCAGAGCTTCTAAGGGAAGAGCTTTATTCAATCTACAAATAAATCAAACTTTAATGTATACCCCTTTAAACTTGTTGCCTATATTCCATTTTTATTGTAAATATATAATTTATATTTACAGTATATTAATATAAATATTTAATATAATAAATGTGACGCTCTTCTAGCTTAACATTTAATTAATAATAATAATTATAATATTAAATTCAAGAAATTTTAAATATTATTTTAAAGGAGGAAGTATAGATAAGCTTCAGAGGGAAAAGCTTTAGCCAATCTATAAATAAAACAAACTTTAAAGTACAGACCTTTAAACTTGTTGCCTATATTCCATTTATATTGTAAATATATATCTTATATTTATCGTATATTAATATAAACACCTTTAAGTTTAAACAAGTTGTTGCCTATATTCCATTTGTATTTTAAATGTATACTTTATATTTATAGTATATTAATATAAATACCTTTAAACTTGTTGCCTATATTCCATTTGTATTGTAAATATATACTTTATATATTTAAATAAATACCTTAAATCTTGTTACTTATATTGAATTTGTATTGTAAATATATAATTTATATTTATAATATAATAATATAAATATTTAATATTTTACTATGAAATATAGCAGCTTTAAATAAATAAGTTCTTTCTTCTAAGTTCTTTCTTCTAAGTTTCTTTAACTATTTCCCTAAATATAAACACCTCTTAAACCCTCCTGTCTTAGATAGCCTGAATAATTAAGTATTTAGTCATTTAACTTCCGCAAAAAAACCCACAAAACCATTATCTAAGAAATGTAACTAAGTGACATGGGCAGGAAGTTAGCCTTTAGCTTAATTTTCCCATTCAGGTGATGGGAGGAGAGAAACAATTAAAACACACGGAATGTGAGTTTTCCCAAAAAACAAATAGAGGCCCTAGGCGAGCTTTTCTTCTCTCCGAAAAATGTGACTATTATCCCGCTGGCCTAGCCGCGGGCTGCTCCGGAGGGTTTCCGCTTCATTGATATAATTTTAATGGTTGAACAAATATTACGCATACGCCTGGGTGCCCGCAGGCACCTTTCTAGAGCCGCTTCCCAGGCAATTTGCCTCGCTTTTCCTGCAGGCAGGCAGTCTGGCAGTCTGGCAGTCTGGCACTTAGCACAATTCATCAAGTGATTTATTTAACACGCGCCGAGCGGAGCATTTGGACGGAAGTTTGATTTCGCCCGTGGCACGGGATCATTAAGAACCCCCCATCCATTCCAGCGGATCCAGCTGTGACCCACTGCACCAGATCCAGCCTCATCTCCATCTCCATCCCCGGGACTATTGCCCTGGCCATTGATTTATTGTGCTGTAGCCAGAGTTGGAGTTGGAGCTGAGGCTGTAGCTGGAGCTGCTCATCCAGGGCAATTTCACATGGCCAACACAGCTGTGGCCGATAATTATGGGCTTTCGGCCACAGAGAGAGGAGGTTTCTCTAGGAACGAAATGGGCCGAAAATAGCGAAGGCAAAGTAAAGGGCCCCGTGGGACAGTTGCTGATTTAAATTCGTGTTAGAGAGACAAAATAATTACGGCAATTGGCCCAGCCAAAAAATAAAGCAAAGCCGAAACCGAAACCAAACCGAACTGAAATGAAACTGCACGACGATCGACTGCCTGACTGACTGACTGAGTGACTGACTGACTGACTGAGTGAATGACTCTACTTGGAACCGTGAAGTCTTGCTGGTTGGGAACATTCGGAGAGTGGCTCGGAACCATTAAAATTCTTGACGATGCGCCCTAGGCTGAAACCGAGGCAGAGACAAAGAGACGGACCACGGACCACGGACCGTCGGGAGATTGACTTGAAACCTAAGTAGTTGACCCAGAAAACTATTCTATTGCATATCGGCAACTGTCAGAGGCATGTGATTCGTTATTATTATTATTATATGTATTTGCCATTACGCATTTATGATTTTCTGATTTATTTCTGCTGCTTTTGTGGCGCCAAAGTCAAAAATACAATCAGCAGCTGCTGCCCACGTAGCCGCACAGCTACCAACAAAGCTATATATGCTCATATATATACATATAGATAGTGAAAAAAACCTCTACAATCCCCAATCTCAATGCAATCGAGACTTCAAGCCAAGTCAGTCAAGTGGCTTAAGGCTTGGTCTTGTAACGTTTCGTTTTCGTTTTCGTTTACGTTTTCGTTACTTTTGAACGTTAGTTTTATTTCGACTTGGCTTATATTTTTGTTGTCTTCTTTTCCGTTGCTGTTACCCGGCTGCTGTTTCTCCATGTGTTTCGGCTTTATGCGCTGAGTATTTACAATTCGATTTGGTTTATGAGAGTCGCAGGCGCAAACATCCAAAAATTAAGTATACGACACGAGGGATGGCAAGCAAATTGACTTGATGAGCTGACGAGTGCTGGCAGCCTGGGAGTGTCATAAGCAGTGATCACGGCACTGATAAATGGTTAATTGGAAATTATTCACGAGTTTAAAGTATTAAATCAGCCATTGAAATTCCACAAAATATAAAACATGATAGTTTCACTGATTTAAAATATATAAAAAACATTTATTGTGATTTATTGCTTTTAAAAAGTATCACACTTTCTTAACTATATGAAACACTAACCTATAAACGCCCTCTTATCTATTTCGCCATAATTACATTGATTAAATAGTGATTAGGTTATCGATCTGTTATAAGTAAAACCGTGTGAACCCATAATCAATAAAGATAACCCTTAATGAAAGGCAAAAGCATACATCATACGAATTAATACTGATTAAACACAGAGTGTGACTCAAAGCATGAATAGTAAAGATAACTACGTGCTCTACTTTGTTTATAATATAAATAATATAATTTCTACAACTTCTGCTTGAGTTTTATTTACAACTTTAAACATTGTTTGATCTGATAAGAATTGGCGAAAGGAAAAGCGTGACTCAAACTATGTGCGAATAAACAATGATTCTCAGAGATTACCCAATGAGTACTTCCTGTTTGCTGCCGAATTACTAGGAAATATTACATCTATTATATATATATCTGCTTGTGTGGATATATATTAATCTGCTTGTGTGGACCACAGCCTAGCACATTTAATAACCATGAATTAAGCGGACTTAATCACTGTTTAACCAAAGCCCCGATCACTGCAATGATCACCTTATCGAACTGTTATTTCTTCGTTACCAAATTTTCACCCAATCCAGTGAACTTGATCACCGAATCGCAGCGTGAATCACCGCCTGGAGGTGGAGTAGGAGCTGGAGAGGGAGACGGGTTCGGTGACGGAGACGGAGACCTGGTCGGAGCCCTGCTCATGTGGAGCATTGCTCCGATCCGCTCGCCTTGTGCACAAACATTACTTAATCCGGCTTATTATGGACGCTCCGCTTGGCGGTTGTGTTTTTCCCTCTCTTTTCTTCTTATTGTATTTTTGCTGCTTTTTTTTGGGTGCCCCCTTGGATACCCTCCCACGAGGGGTACTACCTATAATACCTATATAATATATATGCTTTGGCAACATCTTGGCTGCACTTCAAATATGTTTGCAATGCACTGCGACTGCGACTGCACTGCAATAATTTTCACTTAATTACCTAATAACCGTTCGCTGGGATTATTGTGTTTTCTTTCTTTATTTTTGGCTATAGCTTAGGCATTATCTTCGACTTTGACCGTAATTATGGCCGGGGATCATTTGCAAATGCTGGTCACATAACTAATGATTAAACAAGCCATTTGGAACTCGGAACTTATGCAACCCCGTCGATTTCTCTCTCGTCTTGCAGGATGACATGCTGCCCCACCATATGGCCGGCACTGGCCAGCTGAATCCGCATCTTGGCCACGGCTCCACCTCCATGGACCAGTGCGGCCTGACCCAGGCGGGCCTCGAGGAGTACAACAGCCGATCCTCGGTGTTCTACGACCAGACGGCCTTCCACCACCAGAAGCAGGCCTCCTATGCCCAGTCGGAGGGGTACCACAGCTATGTGTCAAGTTCGGATTCCACATCGGCAACGCCATTTCTGGATAAGTAAGTTGTTCGGGGAAAGCCACAGAGGGGGCACATAGTTGCTGCACAGAGAAAAAAGATGTGTTACTTACTTTAAATGTAAATCAACTTGTAAGCGCCATTTGGTTTGTACTTAACGTATTTTGCGAGCTTTTCGAAGTATAACTTTAGAGTGGCTCAAAGTCTGAGGCACACAGGAACAACAACAGCATCGGTGCACTAAAATTCCCAAAGGGTTCTAGCTGCAAACTGGTGTTATTCATGCTAAGTGAGGCTGATAAGGAGGCTGCTCCCTACTGACATCTCTTATTTTGATTTAATAAATCCTTTAGTTAAGATCAAATTGCTAAGAAGCTATTATAGCTTTATGCAATCGGTGCACTAAAATTCCCAATGGGTTCTAGCTGCAAACTGGTATTATTTATGCTATATGATGCTAAGATGCTGATAAGAAGGAGGCTGTCTGACATATATTTTTTTGCTTAAATAAATTCTTTAATTTAGATCAAATTGCTAAGAAGCCATTATAGCTTATAAGATAGAATGGGATAAAATTCCCAACGGCTTCTGGCTGCAAATGGCTTAATAATGCTTAATAAAGAAAGAGGCTTCTCCCTTCTCACATCTCTGTTTATTGTTAAATAAATTATTTAATTTAGATGAAATTTCTAAGAAGCCATTATAGCCACATAAGATCTGTAATATGATCTTTTAGCTAACATTTTCTTACTGTGTAACGGCTGCATTGCAAACACGTTTTCCGCGCACATACTCGCGCTCGCACCAGCACTCGCATCAAATGCCGAGCGACAATTATGAATTTTATTTGTACACTAAAAAACGCCATAAAAAATTCTTGGTAAGGCAGACACACACACACACACGCACACACACACACACACACACACACACACACACACACACGTACACATGGCAAATAGAGAAATAAAACCGAAAACGAGCAGCTTAAGCTTGGCTCTCAAGGTCTTCTTGGCTCCGTCTCCGGTTGTTAGCTCTATTTTCCGTCCAACCGTCCGAGTGTCCAAGTGTCTGAATGTCTTCAGTACTCCGAACTTGCCCCAAGTGCCGAGCCGAAGAGAGTCGTCCGCTTCTGGGTCTATTTTAGCCCGATGCGAAGGCTAAGCCAGAAATTCAAGTAATTGCGGCCATTCGCATGGCCACAAACCAGAAATCGCACACCAAATCATACACATTTCTGTAGCACGCAATGATTTGCCAAAAAAACAAGACTTCAACTCCATTCCAACTCCGTTCCAACTCTATTTGCAGATTACGTCAGGAGAGCGATCTCCTGTCCCGGCAGTCGCATCATTGGTCGGAGAACGATCTCTCCTCCGTCTGCAGCAACTCGGTGGCGCCATCGCCCATTCCGCTCTTGGCCCGCCAGACCCACTCCCACTCCCACTCGCATTCCCATTCCCACTCGCATTCCCACTCCCATTCCCATGCCGGCTCCTCCTCCGGATCCGGCAACAACAATAGCATTAGCAACGGCTCCAGCAATAGCACCAGCAATAGCACTAGCAACAATAACAACAACATTAACAACAACAATAGCTCGGAGAGCACTTCCTCCACGGAAACCCTCAAGTGGCTGGGCTCCATGAGCGACATATCCGAGGCGAGCCATGCCACCGGCTATAGCGCCATCGCAGAATCAGGTAAGTTTGCCAATCTATCAGCTAAATATATATATAGCTTTGCCTGAGGGAAGTATATGTTTATGGAAAAATTATTGTGAAGCAAGAGATATATTAATGATGAAGATGAAGATGAATTAATGTTTATAGAATATGTTTAAATAGAATTTCAGTTTAAAGTGTATCTTAAAGAAGACAACTGAGCGTGTAATTTAAAGAGAGTTTAATTTAACATAATGCTTGGCGCATATATACTTAAAACTATATAAATATATGTTCATGGGGAAGTAAAAGATATAATAATGATGTAGATGAAAATGAATTAATGTTTATAGAATATGTTTAAATAGGATTTTAGTGTAAAGTGTATCTAAAAGAACACAAATGAGAGTTTAATTAAAACTTAACTTAACTTAACTTTAATTTAAAGAGATTTAAATTTAACATAATGCCTTACATATATTTACTTAAAACTTCTTTAAAAAATTGCCATACAAAAGGCAACATTTGTGTCGTAGCAATCTCTGAATTTTGTTTAATATTTAAAGTATATCATACCTAACAAGAATATATCACTTACATGAGTGTAGGTAACTATTTCTTGATACTTTCAGTCTATTTTAATTTAACATAATGCCTGGAACATATTTACTTAAAACGTCTTTTAAAAATTGCCATATAAAAGGCAACAATTTGTTCCTAGCAAGCTCCGAATTTTATTTAATATTTAAAGCATATCGTAAATATATTACAAGAATATGTCACTTACCTAAGTGTAGGTAACTATTTCTTGATATTTTCAGTCTCTTTAAAATACATATTAGACTAGATTAGCTAGAAACTAAAATTGTATATCAGAAAACCCCAAGTAAATGTCGGAATTCATATAATTTGGCACGAAAATAGAGGCAATTGTGGCTGTAACCCGAGTTGGCTTCGGGTCACAGTGGCAGTCACAGTTTTGGGGTGAATGGGTGGCGGCCGGCTGTAATAAGAGAAGGTTGCCCAAAAGACATATTGGCGACTGGCCGGGCCCACTCCCCCACGACCTTGGCTCGCCGCCAGCCACGGTGGCCCACTTTTACTCCCGAGCACAGCTCCTTTTTAGAATGGCCGAGGACACGCCCTAACCGAGCTCCGCCTTCTCTGTTTCCCTTCGTTGCAGTTTCCTCCTCGCAGCTGATTGTGCACAGCTCCCGGGTGCTGACCCCCAAGCGTCACCATAGCGAGAGCGTGCTGTACCTGCACGATAGCGATCCGGGCGCCCCGAGCTCACCCACCGAGAGCAGCTCCTCAAAGGCGATCGCCGAGGAGACGGTGGTGCAGCAGCCGCAGTCCCTGCGCATCCAGCACCGGCACAGTCCCAGCTACCCGCCGGTGCACACCTCCATGGCGCTGCATCACTTTCCGCAGCAGGATCACCTCAGTAGCCAGTCCAAGCTGGGCACACACAGTTCCTTGGAGTCGCCCACGGAGAAGCCTCGCTCCCTCTTGGGACAATCCCACTCCATGGGCGATCTCCAGCAGCAGCACCAGCAGCAGCTGGGGAGATCCCCGGGCCAGCAGCACAAGTCCAGCATCTCGGTGACCATCTCCAGCAGCGAGGCAGTGGTCACCATTGCGCCCCAGCCGCCGGCAGGGAAGCCCAGCAAGCTGCAGCTGCAGCTCCCCCTGGGCAAGCTGGAGGTGCTCAGCAGCAGCACACCCAACATGGGAGCGGATAGTCACAGTCACAGTCACAGCCCCACGAATAGCACCGATTCCTACCGCAGCAACCACCGCCTGTTCCCGGTGAGCACCTACACGGAGCCGGTGCACAGCAACACCTCGCAGTACGTGCAGCACCCCAAGCCGCAGTTCAGCTCCGGCCTGCACAAGTCCGCCAAGTAAATGCCCTTTTCTAGGATTTCAAAATCACCTTACTAACTCAAGATCCCTTCCAGACTACCTGTGATAACGCCAGCGGGAGCCGCAGTGCAGCCCACGTGGCACTCGGTGGCCGAGAGGATTAACGACTTCGAGCGGACGCAGCTGGGGGAGCCGCCCAAGTTCGCCTACCTGGAGCCCAGCAAGACGCACCGCCTCTCGAATCCGGCGCTCAAGGCGCTCCAGAAGAACGCGGTGCAGTCGTACGTGGAGCGGCAGCAGCAGCAGCAGAAGGAGGAGCAGCAGCTGCTGCGTCCGCACTCGCAGTCCTACCAGGCCCTGCACCTGGAGCGCAAGTCGCTGCCCAACAATCTGAGCCCCATCATGGTGGGTTTGCCCCCCACTGTCGGGGAGGGGAGGCCGACCTCCTCCTCGCGGGACTGCAACTCGCCCACGCCACCGCCGCCGCCGCCACGCTCGCGCAGCCTGCTGCCCAATCTCCTTAGGCGCTCCAGCTCGGCCTCGGACTATGCGGAGTTCCGGGAGCTGCACCAGGCCCAGGGGCAGGTGAAGGGGCCCAGCATAAGGAACATAAGCAACGCCGAGAAGAGCTCCTTCAATGACTGTGGCATGCCGCCGCCGCCGCCGCCTCCCCGAGGTCGCCTGGCCGCGCCCACGCGACGCACTTCCTCGGCCACCGAGTACGCCCCCATGCGGGACAAGCTGCTGCTCCAGCAGGCCGCCGCCCTGGCCCACCAGCAGCACCATCCGCAGCAGCACCACCACCGACCGCCGCCCGAGCGTCCGCCCAAGCATCCGAACCTCCGAGTGCCCTCGCCGGAGCTGCCGCCGCCGCCGCAGAGCGAACTGGACATCAGTTACACCTTTGACGAGCCCCTGCCGCCGCCACCGCCCCCGGAAGTGCTGCAGCCCCGCCAGCCGCCGCCGCCGGTCTCGCCCAACCGTCGGAACAGCTTCGCCGGGGCCTCCACTCGACGCACCGCCTACGCCGCCGCTCCGCCAGTTGCCAAGGTTCCGCCGCTGGTGCCCAAGAAGCCAACGAGCTTGCAGGTGGGTCGACTGCATCAACTACTGTCTTTGTAATTGGATTCTGACTGCCCTGCCTCTTTGTTTGTAGCACAAGCACCTCGCCAATGGAGTAGGAGGAGGAGGTAGCCCCAGTAATGTGCCCACCACGCGCAAGCGTCCGCACCACACGCCGCCGCAGCCCATCCTCGAAAATATGGTTGCCAGTCCCGTGGCGCCGCCGCCTCCCCTGCTGCCGCGTGCCAGATCCGCCGCCCATGACAATGTGATCGCCAGCAATCTGGAGAGCAACCAGCAGAAACGGTGAGTTCTTTGGACATTTTATTTTATTTAAATGAATATAAGGAAGCTTGGAAAGCATCCTTAGTAGGTTGATCTCTCAGCTAGAGATCGGCTCCACCTAAGACCTGAATAGATATTCAGTGAGCTGCGTGGGCCGGGACCGCTCCCCGGCTCATTGTTCTTGACCTTATCGAATCCAATTAGCTGTGAATGGAGTGCGTGGCACGGTAGCTGGCAGCTGAGGCACTGATCTTGGCTCTGGGCTAATGAGCCGCTTCCTTGCCGGCCTGGCCGTCAATCAGCTGTCGCCTAATGCTTAATTGGATTATGAAATCCACTGCTCGCTGAGCTGCTCGACTTTCGCTTTCGACCCACTAAGCCCCGACTCCAAGCCAATTGCCAATCGACGCCACCTGAGCCACAAAAATGTGTCAACCAAATAACGATTTATGCTCGGCTCCTTGGCGTGTGGGCAGCGCCACTCCCCTGTGCCCACCTCAGCCTCAGTATCGGCCAGATTCCCGAATTAGCCACCAGAGAGACCCCAGGCTCCAAAGTCCATTCTTTGTTCTGATTGTGCCCGGTAAAAGCCAATCAAATTGAATATCGAAATTTATCCGGCCAGCGGGACAATGGGTCCATTCTTGGCGCGGACTGACATTGATAGATGAACGCCGGGCGGTTCATTAGCGCACCGAGCGCATAGTTTTTGCATTCACTGTTTGGCATCGCACCCAATTTTCGGGCCATTAGATAACTCAGAGGCACAGTGGTTGCGCTGAGGCTTTGTCTTCCCTCAAAAAATTATGATAAAATAATGGGTTAGGTTCCCTAGCCCTTCAAGAAGATTTAAGCCTGGTTTATTGAACTATTTCCACAAAAGTAATTCCCAAAGGCGAGTTTAAAGTTATATAAAACCCTAATAGCTTACATAATAGCTTCGCTTTGATATATTTAATTGAATCTCTGACTGAGCACACTGTGCATTGTCCATGCTCAATAATTTCTATGGGCTGTCATGTTTTTTACTCTGCTGTATCGGCATTTTTTGTGTGTTAACTTTGGTTTTGTTTTCTTGGTGCCTCGGTTGACACCGGGGGAGACCTTTGCGGCACGATTTGTTGCAGCAGCAGCAGCGGCAGCGGCAGCATCCAGCACGAGACAAATATTGACACAATTTGTGGCAAACTTTTCAACTTCAGCTTGGATCCAGGACTTGGCTGGCTGGCGACTTGTAAATGGGCTTGTCAGAGCGCTTCGCTGTCGCTGGGGCCCGGTCGGGGGTTCAAATGCCGTTCACCGCGAACGTGGCTAATTTGCATTTTGAAAGTTTTGTCGGCGTGCGGAAAATGGAGCAAAGGGCAGCCATCGCTAGCATTTCTCAGACAGACGGACAGACTCACCTGCAGACTGCAATTAGAGCAGCAGCAGCAGCTCGGGAAACCCTGAGAGGTGTGCCATGTGTTCTCTTGACAGCCCCTCTAATTATCGCCTCGCACAGCCGTCGGCGTTGGCAAAGTGCAGGCATTTGCCGAATTAATTCCCTCTCTGCTTAACAATTTGGCAACACTCCAACTCCAGCTCTAGCTCTAGCTTGAGCCATGTATTATTTTCAAATTAACTGCCAGCACGGCCGGCTGCGGCATTGAGGTAGAGCGACCACAGACCACGCGTCGTATGCGCGCTATAAATCACTCATTCGCCGTGTTGCCACAGCGGCAAAAGCGGAGAGCTGGCAAAAGGAACAGGCGAAACATAATGGAAAACGCCAAGCTAGACAATTCAATTTATCCAGCCGCAAGTCGCGACTGTTTTCCGATGCAATTGCCGTGATTAGGCGACGTCGCCAGGCGGCTCTTTCGAGAGCCAACTTAACAAAGTGTTTGCCATAATTTCTGCCAGCTATCGCCGGCTAAATATCACAAAGCCCAATGATCGATTGAACTTTGCTCCGAATGACGACGACGACGACGACGGCGACGATGACGATGCAACAGATTGGCGATGAGAACACACGGCTGCACAAGCGGCAACAAAAGGTGATTGAATTTAATGGTTTCGGGGGCTTGGTACTGACAGTTCGCGTACCTACGTACATATAATAAAGCTCATTTAAGCCGAAACAAATCTAGATAGCGGGGAATACAGGAATAAACATATACCTTTTACGGCCAGCACAAGGTTCCTTTTGTATACAAATTTGGTTACGAAATATAGCCTGCCTTTGGGGCTTTCACATAAAATATTCACAGTGCTAAAGAGTACTCAGCCTAAAAGCATGCTCCACTTTATTTTGATAACACAAATACAGAGAATGAGAGGGATCATAACTAATCTCTCTTAGTCTCTTCTCTCTTACTTGTTATTATCTCTTTCTGAAAAGAGAAGAAGTGCTTAGAGTTTTTAGTATCCATTTTAGCACATGCCACAAAGCTAATTAAATTAGTGTTTTTTAAGCAACTTTTAACAGAATTAACAACATCTACTTTGCTTAATAGTATACCTTTATAAAAAGAAGGAACAAAACTAATTAGCTAAAATTAATAAGGCCTTTAAAAATAGTTTTACTAATCTCTGATAAATTCCCATAAATCCCTTGTTTGTGACAAAGAATTTATCTTTCCAAGAGTGTAAATATACCAAGAAAGTCAAAAGTTCAGTCACTACGTGCTATAAAATTGGTTATAGCTATCTTAGTCTTGCCAATAAATGGCTTAATTCAATGGGCCATAAATTACCGGAGATAATAAAGCAAGGAACCCCAGTACTCTGCCATATATACTATAAGCATGTGCCTATATGTATTTATAGCTGTCTTTCTTTTAATTTTTATTAGGCAGAATTCCTGGCAGGTGAGTTTCTGTGTGTTTTGCCAACAAACCTTTAAGCCGACATTTAAGCGGTCTCAGCCACCTGCTGTCGCCGAAGAGAGTCGCTCACCAGCCGCTCTCTTAAGGCACTCTCTTAGGTGGAGTGTGTTGTGTTTGTGCGGCCATCGCCGCAACTTCAAACGACTCACAACCGCTGACGCGTTCGGACGTTCGCGCTTCTCGCTCTTTTCGATTCCCGGATAGTTCGAAAAGACCGTGGCTAATATATGTGCAAATTGCCAGCGAAATTCGGCAATTAAAAATGCAAAACTCTCGTGTCACCCGGCTGCATGTGTATCAATTTCATTTCGCGGCCGATTTTATTTCCTGATTGCAAGCGAAAAAAAAAAAAACAAAAAACAAAACAAAACCGAAGCCAAACAAGGAAGTTCAGCAGCGTCGGCGGGTTCAAATGTTAGGCCAACAAACTGCATACGATTTGCACAAATAACTGGCAAACAAAACAAAAAAAAAAAAAACAAATAAAAGGAAGAAAAAGATATCACGCAAAGTTCGGTTCGGTTGTCATTTCGCGCACATCCTCCCCCCTCTGCGGCTACCACATTGGATTTCACAATACTGGATACCGTCTGCCACTTGAAAATGGTGTTCGGCGGCAAGTTTCGAATCAGAAGGTAAACACACAGCCCCACACACTTTCGCACAGCTCAATTGCCAGCCTGGTTGGCTGGTCAGTTTTTCATATCGTTCGTCTTGCGATCCCGGCTGATAAAGCCGGCCAAAACGATCGCCATTAGTCAGCGAGTGGCAGCAGCAGGAAATTCTATGACCACAGAGCGAAAATAAGGTGTGACAGCAGCTGTTTCCACAAGCTTTTTACAGCTTAAATCGATAAGATTGCTAAATGATACATAAATATTGGAGCATAACAATATATTATTACTCAGGAAGCACTGAATAAATATTAAAGTTATTATCATATTAATGTTTATTGAGAACTACTGCAAAAGCAAATTAAAAATGGTTTTTCCCCCTGAAATGTATAGTGATTTGCCTGCTTGGTTCCTCAAATATAGGTTTTTATTTATCTAGAAATATTATTCTTTTATTTTAACAGGTTATCCCTCATTTTCTCGCTCTTTACATCAGTTTAAACTGCAACTCAAATCAATGTTTATTAAAAACTCTTTAAAAAATGAATATAAAAAGGTGTTTCCCCCTAAAATCAAACTTGCTTTGCCTGCTCCTCAAATATAGGTTTTTATTTATCTAGAAATATTATTATATTATTTTAGCAGGTTATCCCTCAATTTCTCTCTCTATACATCAATTTAAACTGCAAATCAAATCAATGTTTATTAAAAACTCTTCAAAAAATAAATACAAAAAGGTATTTCCACCTGAAATCGAACTTGCTTTGCCTCTTTGGCTCCTTAAATATAGGTACTTATTCATCTAGAAATAAAATTCTTATACTTTAGCAGTATATCCCTCATTTCCTCTCTCTATCCAAACTAGACTTTAAATCAAATTATTCCTAATCATCCAGAAATATAATTCCGCTATTATAGCAAGTTCTCCCACGTTTTCTCTCTGAGTACATCAAACTAGGCTGGCCGCTTGAAAATGAAAACTCGACTTCTAATAAGAACGCGCGTCAGCCAATGGAGTATTTTATTTTTTCCCAAGATAAGCTTTTCTGTAAGTCGTTTGTTAACTGCATTTGCTGTCTGGGATTTGATCTGCGACTGCTGCTGCTGCTGCTTACCTGGGATAGTTGCCGTGAGTAGTTGAACTGCTCTGCCGCCGTGTGATAGTTTGTGGCGACGTTGTCGGCTAACTTCAGTGAAACCATATTTAGCATGCTCAATGCCTAACGTCTCCGCTAATGACGACAGTTGTTGCTGTTATGCACGGGGAAAAATATAGATGTTGTTGTCTGTGATTTGTACTTATTTAGTAGGAGGTAACTCCCTATATTATATATAACAATAAAATCCCATGAAAAGTAATTTTAAAGATGATCTATGTTTAATAAATAGGAATATACTAATTAGCCTCACATGTTAGCTATATTTATTGTACTTTCTGGCCAAAATAAACCTCTGTGTAGATCCTCCGACTTGGCCTAACGTCTTTAGCCCGAGCTGATAAATTTTCACAGCTGTTGCTCTTTTTTAGCCATCTCTCCTCTGCGTTTCTTTCTCTATTATCGCCATTCCCTTTGGCAGCCACGTAGGCGGCAGGTGCAAAGCAGCGGCACGTTTCCTTCTCCTCTCGGCCTCCTTGCCTCCACTGAGCGCTACCTTTAGTTTTACCTGCCCTGGCAAACTGTCTGCGCTCGCATTAAGTTGTATCTGAATCACTTTGCGTCTGTGTGTGTGGGCCAGACACGCGTCAGTGTGGCAAATCATTCGCCACAATAATTCATAACGAGATCTATTGACATTCGGGCCATATAAGTGCTGGGCGAGTATGGAGAGCCGGCTATCAGTGCCAAGATCTTATCGATTTGTTGAGTTTTTTTTTTTTTCTTTTTTTGCTGGAATGAGAACAATGAGGTCCTTTGTTTGGGCTGGCAAAAGCGGCCCGAACCGGTTTTGGCCAAGGAACAGCTGGTGGTTGATTGGTAGCAGCCGTGCTGGTCACCCTCAGGAGCGGTCCGTCTCCCCAGCAACGGTTGAGGCCAACAACCCTCCAGAGAGAACCATTAAAATGAGGACACCACTAAAAGGGAAACCCGGGGAGTGGCAGATTTTACTTTCTAAAAGGTAATAAGTCTTTTCGACAGCCAGAAGGTCTTGAAAAATATTAGTTTTATTCCTTTACTTTTTATGTTTTATTTTGTAAAGATAACTAGGAGTTTTTTCACAGAGAAAAGAATGTTTTCTTAAAACCAAGAAATATATTGAAGTATCTACAAAAGTGGGAAACTATTGTTGATTTTTCTTTTAAATTTATATTATATTTAATATTTTTTTATACTATTTTAAATTGACTTAACAATTCATTTTATGTTTTCTAAAACCAAAAAACATATTGAAGTATCTGCAAAAATGTCAAACTAATGTTGATAAGTTTCTTTTAAATATTTAAATATTTTTTATACTATTTTAAATTTACTTAATAATTCATTCATTTTATGTTGGATTTCCTACTCATTTCATTTTGGCAATTTCTCAATTTAAATATAGTTAAAATCAATGTAGTTTGCACTAAAATCAAGACTTAAATATATAGTATCTGCTTTATAAAAAAAAACATTAGCTTGGTTTATACACCCGACTTCGGCTAGGGCACTAAACATTAGCATAAAAATTGGAATAAAAAAATATTCTGCTTTATAAGAACAACCAGTAGCTTAGCTTAATACCCGACTTCGGCTAGGGTACTAAATATAAGCATAAAAATTGTAATAAAATAATATTCTACTTTATTAGAACAACCATTAGCTCAGCCTATATACCCGACTTCGACTATGGTATAAACATTAACATAAAAATTGAAGTAAAATAATATTCAGCAAATGCCGTGCTCGTTTGCTGTTATTTTTTATTGGGGCTTCGCACGAATTTCGAAATAAACGACCGACGAAAGAATTCGCTGGCTGCGGGTAAAAATGTTGATTCAGCTACGACAGCATGAATTTCTTTGCAGCATAAACAAAAAGCGAAATAATCAATAAACATTTTACAATATCAAAGCGGAGACAAGAATGTTCGCCGGGTCCCAATAGATCCGTGAAATTACTCCGACCTTCGGGCCAACTTTGATTTGTGTGTAGGATCCCGAAGTGGTGTGTGGTGTGTGGTGTGTGCCATTCGCAGGGCTAAATGTTTATTGTTATTGCGACGGCCTATTCAACTAAGCAAACATCAAACAATAAATGTTTATTGTGGCACCGCGTCTGTTTTCATTGCCAATCGATTCGCCGTGGAAAACTTGGCCGGGTTCTCCGCTCCGCTTTGAATTTCTGCCTTGATTTGTTTGTGGTTTCCATTACGAAAGCCCCGATCGCCGCGATCTGTGATTTGTTCAATGCTAATTATAGGCGGCGACAAATGTCAAGAGTTTTCAATTAGCAGCCCCCAGATTGTTCTCCGCGTTGATTAGATTTACCGGCTTTCCCTTCACTCGCCTCTTGGGCCCTGCCATCATCATATATTCCATATTCCAAATTCAGGTCGCAGCACATTTTTTGGGGGGAATCATTTTGCGACTGTTATTATTTATATGGCTGAACGATCACCAACACTTGAGCAAACAGCAGGGCCAACCCACGAATTTATGTACTGCATGGAGAGTATATAAATTAATATGCTTTCAATTGGAACAACAACGGGTATAAGAAAGGAGTACACGCTTCCATATTTCAGTCTCAATAAAAATGTATTAAATCGCCATTTCTTAATCAACGCTGACAAATTGACAATTTAAATAACATCGAGACAAAACAAGGCAGCAAAAATAACTTATAAGTGAGGGAGAGAAATTAAAACCGCCTTTTACGGAAGCTCGATAAGCAGAATTAGGGATGGCAGGAAATATTGCTGTATCAAAAATTAATTAAATATAAATATAAACGATATTAAACGTGAAATTCTTTTTAAATATGTAGGTAGTAAGAAAATATAGGCCTGGTTTGATATATCGATCTTTGTATCGATTTGTTATCGTATTTAACCAATACTTTAATATAAGATTAAACATTATATTAAACGAGAAGTTCTATGTTTTTTTTGTCTCATATATCAATGTTTATGTAACAATATTAAATGTGAAATTCTTTGTAAATATGTAGTTTGTAGGTAATTAGAAAATATAGGCCTTGCTCGGTATATTGATCGTTGTATCGATTTGTTATCGTAGTTAACCAATACTTTAATATAATATTAAACATTATATTAGACGAAAAGTTCCATGAATTTGTTTTTCAATATATCAATGCTTATTTTCTATATATTTATGGTATTCATTATCGACAATTAGTAATCTTAATATCGATATTGATTAATTAGCGATATTTTCGATAGTCCCTTCTCTTTATTAATCTCTATACCCAATCAAGTGGCTAAAACCTGCCTAAAATGACTCTGTTAATCTGCAGAGTTCAACACTCCGGCGATCTATCAATCAATCCGGTTTTCTGGGCCTCCTCCCTGCTCCTCCCTTCTATTCTTCTCCGCCGTGTTCTGTATTTATGATAATTAGGTGGTCTCGTAAAACCGAACAAGTCGGTTAGTGTCGGGTTCCCTAATGAGTCCCCCTAGCAGCTACCAATTGCTCATTGTCGGGCCCCGGCGATTACGCCTAGGACGCGTACTGGGTTTTAATGGATTCGGGCTTCTGGGTCGCCCACGATATCGTATATATGCCCATGGTGTGGCGATCGTCACGTGGAAAGCTCTGCTCATTACCGGAGCTCCGGGAACTGGGAACACAGAAGTGGGAACACTTCGCCACAGGTGGGCAGGTCTCAACTCCGGGGAACTGTGCACTACAAAGAGCCGCTGTGCCGGAGGAAAGCGTTAAACAAAAGCTACCTACATAGTAAACACGATTGCAATTGTAATTTATTTTTTTGTCTTTGTTCTATATATGAATATATACATATGTATATGAGCCCGCAACATTCTTACTTTCCCAACTTATCTGAAAGTGAACGGGCCCTGCGATCGTCGTTACTCATCGCAGCAGAACTAAAGCTAAAGCTAAAAACTGAACTGAACTGACACAACTGAAAAGACGGAAAATAAAACAAAAACCGAAAAGAGTGGCTCAGCCAACCATCAAGTACAGGCACATATCTGCCTGAAAGACCGGCGTATACAGAGCATATTTATTCAGATACTACCTACCATTTATTGTATATAGAACAAAAAGCCAAATGAAGCTAAATGAGTGCCGCCACTGAGTGACAAAGGCAAATGGGGGAAACTCCCCGGGGTGACAAAGGCGACTTCGCAATGCCCTGCAATAAAAGCGGAAGTGTCACGACCAGAAATGGCTGGGAAAGGAGTGGATTGTCTGCGTAGAAAGTTGATTCTCCATTGAGATTGTGAGTGATGTTCTGCAAAGATAACAAAGAGAAGATGGGCCATAATTATAGAGTTTATAAACCTTTTAGGCCAGACATCTGTAATTAAAAGAGGAGAGGAAAGATTTCCGTATTTATTGAAATAATTTAGCAAGGTTCTTTATACTATTAAGATCGTAAAGAAAGGCTCTTAAGTCGATTAATATTTGTGTAACCCATAAGGCTTGCCTGCCTCAAAAAATATGCTAATTATGGTACATTTTGGTAAGCCTTATCATCATCTGACCATGATATTACATTTCTTACAAAGTCTATTGAGTTTCTGGCCAGAAAACAAGTGAGAATCCACCTGTGGCTGCCATAGCCTTGGTTCTAGCCCCAAACCATGACATGAGGGTAGGGTATAGACAACGGTTCCCATTCCATATACTATATATAAAGCACAGGGGCAGATAAAGTTGCGGGCTCCCTCGGAGCAGCAGACTCTGAAGACCAGAAGACACAAGTTCAAGTCGAGCGGGCAGACAAAGTACCGCAAAAGTCAAACAACACAAATGTGGCGGCAAGAGACAATGGGGCAGATATAGAATACGATATGGCATATATAGGATAGGTGGATAGGTGGGGGTGCCAGTACCGCAGATCGCAGTTAAGAACATTTGGCATACATTTCAGGTCAACGGATGTGCTTGCGGCTCCAGCATGTATTTATAGATATAGATATATATATAGTCTCACCTCGGCACAAGGTCAGAGTCGTGGCCGAAATTATGGCAGCCGGAGCCAATTCAATTAGCCACGAAATTAATGAATACCAAAGAGCCAGAGACTGCGGCTAAACGCTCCAGTAACCTCCGGCGGCGAGCGACTTCCTTCTGAGTTCGTGGCCACAAGAGCCACGCAAATCATTAAGAAACAACTGAAATTTCACAAATTAACTTTATAACACGAAAATTTCTCGAAGACGATGCCCATATCAGATGCCCAGACTCGTAAATACTCGTATACAACAACAAAAAATTAATAATTATGAGCCGCAAACTGCCCGAAAGGTAAATAAGTCGGGGCTTCCTGCTCAGTTTTCGGTTTTTCGGCTACTGTAGAAACCAGATTGGATCTCCAAGACGGGCTCCTTCGATTTTCTGATTTTTCTGATTTTCTGCCTTTTTCCTCTGCTTTTTTTCCGTCTTCTGTGACTTGTGCCATGCACGAAAATTGCTTTGACACAAAAAGGAACAAACAAACCAAAAAAAAACCTTTTTTTAGTGGGTCACGCGCGTCATGAACAAATGAAAACCACGGGCACTGGACAACCTACCAAAAACCCACCCAGATGATTAAAATCAAAACATGCGCAAAAACTAAAAGGAAAAAATACAACAAAAAAGTACAATAAAAAATACAACAAAAAGGCAAAAAGGCAATACCAAAAGCAGACCAAAACAAAGAGAGCAGTCAAAGAGCCAAATTAAAATCGGAGCAGCACTTGGCCCGGGTTTCCCGGCTCCAAGCGCATGTTTAAATTGTTTGCCTAATTTGGTTTTTTTTTTATTTTTATGCCACTATTTTGTCTTGTCGTTTGTGTTTTTTTTTTGCCCGCAACTTGGTTCAAATGTATTGCAATTAACATTTTTTACATACTCTATATATATGTACGCTTAAACGCAACAATTTCTCATCGGCCTGGGAAGGTTTTTCGGGCCATGAAACGCTCATGAAATATGCAATTCGAGGCATTTGCTGGCTTATTTGAGGCGGGCAATAAAAGCCAAGAAGTGGGAATAGTTTGACAAGACTATGGTTTATTTGGAGCGATTTTGATGGGAATTACTCGGTTTAATTAGGGTCTTTACTGCCATTCGGTGGGTTATGAAAATAAACTGGAATGAAACGTTAATAAGCCCAAATGGGGTTTTATCTGGGGCAGTTTCGCGGGGATCTTTTATTTGAATTCATTTTAATTTGAGAAATATTTGGTGCTTTGGAAAATAATAAAAATCATAATTAGTTTCTATAACAGAGGGCTTATTCCGACTTGACATAATAAACATTTCCCCATCGAAATTGTGTAATTAAAAAGTAAGTCATAAAAATCCCTTACTGAATGTTATTGCGCCTTGGATTTCTGACCACGTTGCTGGGCCCTGGGAAGTTCTCCCTCCCGATATCGGTGTTAACTTGGCTATTGCCAAAGCTAATGACCAAGTCGACAACCGCAAGGCAAGGCAATCGGGCGTGTCGCCACGATGACTGTCGCTGTCAATGAACTTGGCTAAGTTACGTGCCTGCAATTATTCTGAGCCGAGCGCCCAGGAAGAGCCGCCGAAAAAATTCCAAAAATCAAAATCTGCATAAATTTCTGATTGCGCAATGAGAACTCGCTCGCGGGAGAGCTTCAATTTGGAAAGATTTTAATGGGTCTACGAGTACGTGTAGATCACTTAAACCGTTAAAATCGAGGGCTCTGAGCTGAAATTCAATTAGCGACACCCACAACTCTCGGGCCATAATGAACCAAGACAGAATCACACTTAAAAAGCCATTTCGTTTTATGATAGATCTCAAACTGACACCACAGCCTGGGAATGCTTTCAGAAGTGCTTCACATAAAAATCAAAATCAAATCAAAAACCGAAATGGTTAAATAGAAATGTCGGAGAAATGTGTGTGCATTATGCATATTAAATGCTTTCACTTTCGTCTCGGCCAGCAAAGGTATTTCAATTTAGTTTTTTGGCAATGCCCTGCACGATTGGTAACTCGATCAGTCGAGCAGCAAATTGCGTGAAAGCCAAAAAACTAAAAACTACAAAGTAAAACAAACCTATCTCTGGGCCACAATTGAAATGCAAGATGCAGCCATGGCTATTTCTATATTTAATCCTATGACCATTGGCCAGATAGCTGGCCATGGTCAGCTGTTCGTTGACTGATTGTCAACCAGTCGATACGTCGTCGTCTGCCTTGTGCTCAATCATTACAGGTTGCATGTTTTATAACGCAGATGATCACATGTACCAGCACTTGGCATTGCACTGGCAGCACAGAGAAAAATAACTGATAATTAAGCCTTTAGTTTCATATAAATTTAACAATTTATTTAGACTCCATAAGGTTGAAAAATTACTTGAAATCTTATCAGTTTGATAAGGTCTTATAAAGTAATACACATTAAATTAACTTATCACAATGAAATACTGTGTATTATAATATATTTTTGGAGTTCTAAATCTTTACCAGTGCTTGTTTGGGGAAAACCCAACTGTCTAATTAATAAATCTCTTTATTACAGTGCCAAGATATAAAGTTTATTACATTTATGATTTTTTGGTTCTAACCATAGAATTTAGAATTTAAACTGACAGATTCTATAGGAATTTTATTATTATTGCTGCCCAACAAAGAGAGACTTTTAGAGATTTGTTTTTCGCCAAGTGGGGTTTAATAAGTCGTAAATCCGGCAGGGTCTAGACAATAGTCTGGGGCGCTGGCCAACTTCGTGATTGATTCCCACAAATGCAAATCGCACACAAAGGCAAATGAAATGCAATCAGGCAGGGCCATATATTCCCTGCTCTCCCTCGGCCGGCTCACAGAATTGGCCGGGCCATAAGCCAGGGTCATTATTATGCGTGCAAGCTGGGGATCTGGCTCTCGTACGTGGCCATTTTTGCCATTTTGTGCCGCCGCCTCAAGGCCAAGAGTCTGTCATTGCTTGGGCTCCGCCCCCCGGAACCCCGGCCAAGTCGCCCCTCCAAAAGCGTTAACTAAGCCCTGTATGTGTGCTGTTCTCCCGATCATCACATGACGAATTCAGAAAGCCACAAAAGAAAACAAAGACCACAAATATGCATCGATCCGCTGATCCTCAGACTCCCGGCGGCCTTTTTGCGGCCTTCGTCGTCACGTTCTTCAGGGAAAACCAAAGAAGAGCTCTGGGCTCTGGGCCCGGCTCTGAAAGGAAGGTAAACAATTTTCAATCAACTCGGCGAACTTGCAAGCAGCTTCCAGCTGCCCAGCCAAATCCCTCGGCTCCCCTGTAAGCCAATTTGCAATTTAACCAAATGAAATGCAAACCCAAGCGTACAAATTTCAATTCTTCGCACAAACCGCCTCAAAAATGAGAAGAAATTCCATTGAGAATGCTAAAGTTGAGAGCTTAGGCTGCGGAAATACCCCTGCAGGGTATATTCCAGATCGTAATATCTCTCCGATCCAGCTGGAAATTGGTATGTGGCTAGATATTAGAGGAACTAATTATGGGGGGAATCTGTAACCCCTTATATCTTGGCACTGCAAAGATCTATGCTTTATTATTAAATGTTTATGCTAGGGAAATACCCCTCAGTTAGTTTGAAATGCCTGTTTTCTGGCAGCTCCCTACAGGGTATATCCCAGAGCGTTATACTTCTCAGATCCAGCTGAAAGTTGGTATGTGGCTAGATATTAGATAGAACTAATGACGAGGGGAATCTGTAACCCCTAATATCTTGTCACTACAGAGATCTCTGCTTTATTATTGAATGTTTATGCTAGTTTGAACTGAATATTTTCTGGCAGCTGCCTGCAGGGTATATTCCAGAGTGTAATACCTCTCCGATCCAGCTGGAAATTGGTATGTGGCTAGATATTAGATAGAACTAATGAAGAGGGGAATCTTAAACCCCTAATATCTTGTCACTACAGAGATCTTATACTTCTTCCTGCAACGCATGAACACTTGCACGTATTCTCCCTGAGAAGTCAATATATAATCAGGGAAACACATTCCTCGTCCATATGAGTATCATATAGATATTCGGTTCTAGTTGAAACATTTTGGGTCAGCCGCAGTATATAAATCAGAGCCGCAGCAGCAGCCACATTAAATAAGGGCCAATATGTCAGGCTGGCATCTAATTTGTTGGCTAATCAGCTGCAGCTCCCAGCATCTCCCTTGTGTGTTGGGGGAATCTGTGTAAATGGAACGGCGCCGATGTCAACTTCGCCACATGTTCCCCATCTTCATCAGCATCCACAGCCACCTCCCCAGCCCGCATCTCTCCTCGAGCCATTCCAACGATGTCATCGTTGCCAAATAAATTGTTTAGCTGAATTATGCCATTTATTTTTAGACTCGGAAAAGTCGCTCTCGTTCTCCCAGATCTCAATGAAAATGCGTTGTAGAACATGGGGTCTCAACAGGTACTCTATGCTCTGGGGGACTGTGCCACTGACTCATGGCTAATGACAATAAATGGCTTACCTTATCAAACGATAGCGAAATATACCCTGTCTATAGAGGGGAGTCTATGATAAATCAATCTGCAGAGGTGGCCATACATCAAACTCGAATGTTGTGCAAGATAAATAAGATATCTCCATATAGAAGACCAGGAATATACACAACCCCAAGCATATTAATCCAAAAATGGTCACAGCCATTTAGGGAGTTACTAAATATATGGTTTCTATGACATAATGATCTGATCCCCTGTTTCTAGCTTTACTTTTATGGAGATCAAATCGTTCCTTAAATATACTCCAAGAAGAGATGGCTTTTATTAGTTTTTCATAGTTACAAATAGATATTATAAGTGTTATAATGATCTCTATACTTCGCCTAATTACCCCTGAAAGGGCATTAAATGGTCAGGTATTTTCTTAGCTTTATTTCGCGTTTATTTCCGATTTGATGATGGCACATATCACTATATGTCATGCTCTCTCCCTCGTTTTCCACTCGGCCTCTCCCTGTCACGCCGCATGTTAATTTTCGCATTTTGCCAGCCTTTTTCGCCTTCAGTTTTGTTTTGTTCAATGGATCGCATTGTCGCGGGTTTATTTTATACAGTGATATTGGGTGCCTGAACTCCCTGACAATGGCCCACTGGCTGCAATGGCTAAACTTTCGGTAAAAACGGCAAATAATCAGTGTCTAGACATAAAGCTATTATGCTGAAAATCGCCCAATAGCCAATTGGGGAAAACTCTGACATCAGAGGTGGAATGCGTGAAGAGACCCGACCGCTTCCTCCCCTATAGCATATATATAGTGGTTGCCATATATGAGTTTTAATTGCAGCGCCAACTTGGGCAATGCAATCCGCATAACAACCTTGAAAACGCAATCCATGCCGCCGCCATCAAATCTTGATCTGGTTTTTCGTTATTTTTGCCTTTTGGCCATATAATTGCGTTTTTCATTTGCTCTTGGCATTCACAGACCGGAGTTGTAGTTGCACGCGAGCCAGCGACGCCAAATGAATGCCAAATGTGTTTTCAGTTTTTGAGTTTTCGGTATTTTTAGTTTGGTTTTTCTCTTTCCTCCTGGCCAATTTTGGGGCCCGGCCCAAATGGCAGAGAGATGCCAGCAACGGGGGATGCTTCCTGTCCTGCGGCATCCCAAAAGCTGCAATGTGGCCGTTGCCGTTGCCGTTGCCGTTGCAATGTGGCAACAAGTGGCCCGCTGGATATTTCGATTATTATTATTATTATTATGCAGAGTTCGTTGAACATTTCACAGCAGGGCCAGGCAGGGGCAGGGGCAGGGGCAGGGGCAGGGCGAATGTCAATTTCACGCTTTGCTTTTTGCCAAAAGATGCACACACCGAAAGAAATCAGTACTAAGATGATCACTAAATTAAAGTAGAGCTGAAAAGTAGAGCTTCGCTTGCCTCAAAAAATAGAAAAAAAAAGTTCTATAGAAATCAAATTTTACCTAGAGGAGTCCTAACTTATATCAATAAATATATTATGCTACAAAAAGTGCTATCTTTTATGGATGATATTACCCTCTTCCCATCTTATATGATCACTAAATTAAAGTAAAGCTTCGTTTGCCTCAGTAAACCAAATAGATTAAAATAAGTTCTATATGAATTAACTTTTACCTAGAGGAGGCCTATCTTATATCAATATATATATATATATTACAACAGAAAGTGCTGTCTTTTATGGGTTATTTACCCTCTTCCCATCTATATGATCATTAAATTAAAGTAGAGTTTTGCTTACCTCAGCAAAACAAATAGATTAAAATAAGTATAAGAATCAACTTTTACCTAGAGGAGTCCTAACTTATATCAATAAATATATTATGCCACAGAAAGTCCTATCTTTTATGGCTGATATTACCCTCTTCCCATCTTATTTTATAAGTTATTCCTTTGCATTTCTCACTGTGCACTGAAGAATTATGTTTATGTTTATGACGATAGCGAGTCAAACAAAATAAAAAAAAACACCATAAACGCCCCCCTCAAAGCCACACGAGATCGCTGGGGCAACATCATCATCATCACCATTAGGGAGGGGAAGAGCATCGCGAGGAGGGGACAGTGGAGGCTTTATCAATAAACCGTTAATTATGAAAAGCGCCTAACTGCAGCCAGGCCAGCAGCGAACAATACGCGGATGTATTTCTGTGCGAGTACCTTTACTATATTTTATTTTATTTCGCTTTGTCTTATCCCCGGCAGAGCAAAAGCTAGGAGTGCCACTCATCCAGCCGCCGACCGAGTCACAGATCCGAGCCAGCACACAGTCCATGGGGCAACGCTCGAGATCGCCACGTCCAAGGTTTTGTAAATAACCCGGCAACTGGGGGCGTGGGTTGGGTCTGATCTCTGGGTTTGGACTTCGAATTGGAATGGATATTGAATTGGGTGTTCCGCTCCACAAATCCCCGGCTTTGGCCAGCCAATTGCGACGCAAATGGGCTCCCCGAAAGTAAATAGCCAAGAATAACAATGATCCAAAGAGAACACTTTTGGCAAAGACCTGAAGATCTCTCCAAGAGACAAAGGGCTCGGATGAGTTGGCATTCGCTGCTCTGCCTTTATTTTTGCGGTCTCATAGGAGTGACCTTGTGACAACACTGTGGAATTCCTCGCCACAGTCATTGTTTTTCTGCACTCATTCATCAGAGCCGCGTTCTAGAAACCCAACCTTGCCACATTCTAGCTCTAGCTCTTGCTCCTCTGCTTCTGTTTGCTTAATTATTTTGTAATATTTTCGCTGGGCGCGTGACACTAGGAACACGATCATAGAGTTCTTAAAGACACATATCTATATGGCCATCAGAAATCGATCAGTCGAATCCAAAGCGGCGCCCCGGCGGCAGCGTGAGAATATCTGAACTTTTGGCTCACAGGGGGAATTTGCATAAATAATTGCTGATTGATGCAAATTCAGTATGCTAAGGCTCAGATACAATATCGGTTTGGTGCGATTTTTAGTGGGGCGCATTAATTACGCGGAGTTCGATTTCTTTGGCCTAACCTTGATCGGAGCTTGGGCCCCTTTGTTCTGCCTTACGACAACGATGATCATTGTTTATTCTCGCCGAGCCGAGATCATTATGGGATACGAGTGTATATATGCTAAAGGTCACATTCGCTCGCGGGGCACTTAAATGGTCCGAAACATGAACGCCAGACCATTCATCAATCTCTCACTTTCGGGCCAAAAAAAGAAACCAAAATCCCAAAAAAGCGTACTTGAAAGTACGAGTTCGAGTACGAGTGCGAGTGCGAGTATCTGTATCTGTCACGTTTTGTGTATTTGTAGTTGGTGATCTCACTGCAAGATCCTCAGATAGTTGCACTCCAGCAACTATTTTTATTTATTTAAATTGGCAAAATAAATTCAATGGAGTGCGGTAGGGCTTTTACCGGGAAGCGTTATGCATCGAAGGTTTTATCTGAAGCTATAATTATATTTATTGCCTTAAAATTGCATGAAAAATGCAATGAATTCTATGAATAATTTGATGGAATATGTGCAGTTGCAATTCTGCACAGGTGACATCATATCTTCTCGAAAACTGCCTCTTCATAGGTCCCTTAATTAACAGCTAATGAAGGTTCATCATGACCAGAACCCTAACTAACTTTTATGGTGTAATCGCGGAAGTTCTGGCCTTTTCAGAATGCCAACTTACTCTCTCCGTTTTTTGCAGTTTGTTGAGAAATTTTCTGTTATTAAGAAATTAAGAGCCGCTTGGCATGCTTCGCTTTTCTTTTCGTTTCTTTTCCTTTGTTTTCTTTGGCTCTGGCTTTTGCTTTTCTGGCCATTTCTTTTCTTCGCCGCCGTCGCCGGATCTTGGCTAACAAGTAAATGTGTCTTCACTCTTCCGAACATTAAGTCGCGCTCTCTCGGCCCCAGTCTCTGACTGAAATTAGTTGGCTAAAAACAATGAGAAATCCGTATTCAGGGCAGTTCCTTCAATGGCCGCAACACTTTGGCATTCGACAGCCGCGGACGCCGCACAGCGGCCTTTGTGTAATATCTAAACTGCAAAACACAGAAAACCCAGGAAAACAACTAAAAAAAAAGCGCAAATGGCTCAACGTCTTGTAGCGATCACCGTTCCCCCTGCGGCTGTGCCGCTAAAGACCCCCCCGCAGCCCCCTATCGACCGGGCCGACTCCGCTGATCCGGCCATGGCGGACGTGTTGCGCATGCGCCCGAGGGTACAATCCGCCGTGTGTACAATTTATATGCCAAGTGGGCTGAGAGTGAAAATGTCATTGGCAGATGTGTCGCGGATATTAGCAGCGGAGTTCCCCCGAAGCCCATTTGCACTGCGAGAAAAAGGCATAGAAATCCCTTTCATAGTTAAATTTATATTCCCAAAAGTAAGACAGCAAAGTAGGAGACTTTTCTTGGTACATAATTATTATTTAAAGTGAATTAAAGGGTGATCTATTATGCTAAACTTATAAATATATTATTTATAAATATATTTATATATAAATAAATATAAATTAAATAAATATAAATTATATATAAATAAAGGCATACCTTTCATAGTTAAATTTATATTCCCAAAAGTAAGGCAGTAAGGTAGGAGACTTTACTTGGTACATTTATTATTTGAAGTAAATTAAATGGTTATCTATAGTGCTAAACTTATAAATATATTATTTATAAATATATTATTTACCTAAAAGTAAGGCAGTAAAGTGGGAGACTTCTTGGCACATTTATTATTTAAAGTAAATTAAATGGTGATCTTTGATGCTAAACTTATAATTATATTATTTACCTAAAAGTAAGGCAGTAAAGTAGGAGACTTTTCTTGGTACATTTATTATTTAAAGTAAATTAAATGGTGATCTATTATGCTAAACTTATAAATGACACTTAACTTTAACTGCTTTAATTATTTAGTATTTATATGTATTTGTTGCCACATTTTCTGGCCGTGTTGGCCCATTCAATCTGCCACTTCCTCTGCGATCCCCTATCAACGCGAGGCAGACAAAAGGCCCGCACTTGGCTGAATAATTTGTTTTATGCAAACGCAACTTGGCGAATATCAAAAGTTACTATTTAAAGTGCGGGAGGCGGGGCCAGGCATTATTTACAAGCTTGTTGCTGTTTGCTGTTGCTGTCGTAGTCCAGTGCGCACACATGTTTTTTCTTCTCGCTTTTATTTTCCCCCTGCCACTGCTACTTGCAACTTATGTTGCTGCCGTGTTCTGCCCCCTGGTTGCAGGCATCTTTTTAGCTGTAATTATGATGAGCTGCGGCCGTTTAGCCCACAAGTTAATTACCCCGCTTCATCCGCGTCTCAATGGGACAGGCCGGCCACTTTCGACACTTTCAATGGGGGCTGGGCCAAGATGTGGCCGCTGTGCTGCTGCTGCTGCATTTCCCAAGCTATCTATTTTTGGTGCTCGACGCCCTCGAGCGAAAAGCGCTATTAAATCGATTTTACATTAAAAATATTGCACAAGCCATCATTGTGGCTGCTGCTGCCAGAATTAATGGATCATAATTATTGCCGGGCGGCTGGCAGGCGGCAATCAGGCCGCAACACAGTAGCAACTAGCAACTACCAACTGGCAACTGGCAACAGGCAACTGGCAACTTGCAACTGGCAACAGCAACACGGCAGTAGCTGCTGCATCATTAGAAAAGAAAAACAAGAAAGCAGCTAACAGCTAACAGAAATCAGACATCACAAAAACCAGACAATTGAAGAGCGATCACGAGGCAGATGAACAGGCAGAAATTGCTGCTCTTCGAGAGGAAAAGTTTTCCAATCGGATTTAGGTTGCAGCCCGGCACGGCGCGGGGGGAAACTGGAAAATGGGGAGATGCCGCGGCAGAGGGTTAGAAGTAATTGTGTCCGCACAGCCTCCAGATCAAGATCTCAAGCGCAGATGGCCACTTAGCCAACATATTTCATCAGGAGATAGGGGCCCAGGCAGGGAGAACTTTTCTTTTCTTTTTTTTACTGCTTTACTGCTGCCGCTGCTGCTGCTGCTGCCGTTTTTCTTGGCGTTTTCCGAGAGAAATTTATGGCCAGCTTGATGGACTGCCTCTGCCTAAATACCAGGGAAAAAAGTCTCCCAAGAGCGATTTGTTCTGCCGTGGTGACCTCTCTGGAAAGTCTTTCTCCCCCCCGGTTTTCCCAAGCCCCCGCCCCGCCCCGCAAAGAAAGCTAACTGCGCTGACGGCCATCTGTTGCCGTGCGGTTTCTGTTTTTGTTTTACTTTATTTTGCTTTTTATTTTTGTGTTTTGTATGTTGACTTGACGTCATTTTGCGGCAAGTGAAAATGTGTGCGGTGCCGACAAACTCGTTTTCAGGTTTCGGCTTCGGCTGAGCTTGTGAGATGTTTATGTTTTCAGCAACAAGCAAAGCAGCAGCAGCAGCAGCAGCAACATCAGCCACAGCAGCAGCAACAACTATACATTTGTTGGCCTTTTTTCGGCTCAATGTTAAGACGAGATGTTAAAAACGTGATTTCCATGCGTCGTCGTTGTCGCTGTCGTTGTCGGCATATTTAAATAAAATACTTTTACTATCAACGAAAACTAGTCGGCCAGCAAACAGCTCGTTATATTGCTGATCAAAAATTATAGTGCAACGACGGCGCCAGCAGTTTAAGTTGCAAGTTGCTCCTGCTGCTGCTGCAATAGATGTGGCAGTTGCAAGTTTGCAGTTGCTGCTACGCAATGCGAAACGCAGGGGCCAGTGACCAAGCAACCTGCTCCCCCAGCAGCAACATCGTCGGTGGCAGTGAACCCCACTAAGTGGCCTCTGCCATAGAAATTCTACAGGCAGGTGAGAGGCTACAGGGGCAATCCACCCGCCTGGTGATAATCACCGATTTTTAGTTTTATATATCCAACGGTTTATTTTCGTAGCAACACCGAGTTATGCAAGGCAAGCCAAGCAATTTATCAATTTTTTCTGTGACTGCTGCTATTCATAATTTGCATCACATAACCAAATGGAACGCCCCGCGCTCGGCTTAATAATGCCAAATAGAGGGAAAGATAGGCAAATATACAGATATACAAATAAAATATATGCGTTAATTGTATGGAAATGTATTTGGCCCAGTGTCCGGGCATTTCTTTTGACCCTTTCTTTCGGCCCTGTCCGTTTTTATTTTGTGTCATTGTCTTTGGGGCCCCGCCGCGTATTATTGGGAATTATACAATATTAGCGGGCAAAAAAGAGGTCTCTTTCAGCTGTGAATCATAATAAAGCTGTTACATTGAGGGAGTGTACGAGTGGGTATTTGTAATGAGCTTATGTCAGATAAGGCCAGAGAGGAGGATTCTGGCCAGATTACAAGGGTCCGCTGTCCAAGGTCTTATCTATGTTGTAGCCCCAAGATTACAAGTTAACAAAGAAGAGATAAGGGCTATGTTGTGTGCAATCTGTGTGTTCTGGCTTAGTGCGGGGAGTGCTCTTAATTAAATCTCGTGATGTCATCGGCCCGATATGCAAATCCATGAGGGCTCTTGTCTTGGCCAAATTGGCAAGACGGCGAAGAAGAGACTTACTCAACGAGCGGCGAACGGAAGTGATTAGGAAAGGCCAAAGAGCGGCATCTGCAGCTCTCTTTGGCAGCGAAGAAAGCGGGGAAGAGCCAAGACGATGGCCTAGACACAAAAGACTGGCTTATGCAAATGCTAACTAGCCACGAGATACATCTGCAGCTGCTGGATACAGAAACATACAGATACAGATACAGATACAGATACAGATACAGATAGAGATAGAGCGACAGCCAACAGCTGTTTTGTCTAGCCGTGTGATGTAAGCCAGGCCCAAATGTATCCCACTCCCCAGACCGCAACAGGGCTCTTAATTTATGCAAATGCGACAACATTTCTTCGACGGCTTTCTTCGAATGCAAAACACTTTATATGGCCCATGTGGGCTATACTATGTAATGTGCAGAAACAATGGAGATTTTGGCAACCTGGGGGTGGCCAAGCCGAACCTCCGAACCTCTGAGATGCGCCAAAGTCCCCACAAAAGCTTTTATAATAAAACCCCGCGCGATGATATGTACACAAAAACATAACAAATTAGTTTAGCACTTTTGAAAGTTGTCAAGGGACGGGAAGCGGACGTGGCCGTCATACGCCTTGCACACTAAAATGGGGCCCCGTCTCCGGACCTTTTTTCGCTTTTCTCAAGCCGCAGCCCAAAACTGAAACATAAAACTCTTTATAATTGCACTGTAAACATTTCACTTTCGTTTTTATTCCGCCTGCCTGAGCCGCCAGTGCCAGTGCCAGTGCCTTCGAAATCAGCTTAACACATCGCGCATCGTGCACAGAATAATTTCCTCGGTCGTCGACGCTTTCGCTTCCATCTTATGACAGAGTCATATGGCGACATGTGGGTGCTCCGGGACACAGATCCCATCTCCCCGATGCCGTTGTCGAGGACTCAATTAGCATCTGTCCAGAGATTTGCATTAATGAGACAGTCCCAGTCCCTCTGTCCCTCTGTCTTAACTGCAAGTCGTGGTGGCTACTGCCGTTGACCCCCACGGCTGACCCCGGCCAGCTGGCATTTTGGCGGCCCAGCCTTTATTTTACTTAATGGCAGTGCTGCTGCCACGCCCACAAATCAGTTCTAAATACGAAAATAGGCTTGCAAATCCCCACTGGAAGCCCGAATCACGGGGCAGGTCTAGAATGTTGATTGATTTTCCAGTAACTAACAATCTTAAGTCGCTTAAATTTAATGAGCTCTATGGTTCCTGATCTAATGACGGGTTTAATATATTTTTGCATTCTTGAGAATTTATGTCTGTAAGGTGATAGTTCTCAGTAAAAAGCCTTGATCTTAATAGTCTGATATTGTTATGCCAGTTAAATATAAGAAGAGTTTGATCAACTTCAGAGATATATTATAAGAAAATCCCTTCAAAAAATGAAGTAATTCTGAGTTTAAGACTTGAATTAACCTTTAGTAACAAATTGAACTTGCTTTATCTTACAGATCGAATTCCAAGGCCTCGTATTTGCCGCGCCAGAGTCTGGAGAAGCTGAACAACACAGATCCGGACCATGGCATCTACAAGCTCACCCTGACCTCGAACGAGGACCTGGTGGCCCACACAAAGCCCAGCTACGGGGTGACTGGGAAGCTGCCCAACAACCTACCAGATGTCCTGCCTCTGGGCGTGAAGCTCCAGCAGCAGCCGAAGCTGCAGCCAGGCTCGCCGAATGGCGACACCAACGTGACCCTGCGCTATGGCTCCAACAATAACCTGACAGGGAACTCCCCGACGAGTGCCACGCCTCCGTACTACGGAGGCCAGCGCTACTCCACGCCAGTCCTGGGCCAGGGATACGGGAAGAGCGCGAAGCCAGGACAAATCGCACAGCAGCAATATACGAGATCTCAGTCGTACGATGTGAAGCAGACGAACGCGGTGAGCATGTCGCCGCTGGTGACCCAGTCCCACGTGGATCTCAAGCAAGCCGCCCACGACCTCGAGACGACGCTGGAGGAGGTGCTGCCCACTGCCGCCTCGCCCACTCCGACGCCCACGCCCACGCCGCCACGCCTCTCGCCGGCCTCCTCGAACTCGGACTGCAGTCTGAGCACCAGCTCGCTGGAGTGCACCATCAACCCCATAGCGACCGCGATCCCCAAGCCCGAGGCGCACATCTTCCGGGCCGAGGTGATCAGCACCACCCTGAACTCCAACACGAACACGATGACAGCACCACCCAAGCCGGCGATGAACCGACAGGAATCTCTGCGGGAGAACATCGAGAAGATCACCCAACTGCAGTCGCAGCTGATGTCGTCGCATATCTGCGACACTGGACTCCTCGGCGGCTACAGTAGCCCCATGATAACCAGTCCCACTGCCAGCTTCCTCAACGAACCTCTGCTGACGCCACCGCCACCGCCCAGTCCACCGCCTCTGGAAGATGAGGATCCGCCGGCAAGGGAGCCGGAAGTCAAGGAGCTGCAACTGATGCAGCGCAGCGAACTGGTGCTAATGGTGAATCCCAAGCCCAAGCCCAAGCCCAGCACGACGGACATGGCCTGCCAAACCGATGAGCTGGAGGATCGGGACACGGACCTCGAAGCCGCTCGTGAGGAGCAGCAGACGCGAACCACTCTGCAGCCCCGCCAGCGACAGCCCATCGAGCTGGACTACGAACTGATGAGCCGGGAGCTCCTGAAGCTCCTGACGCCGGGCGAGAAGCTCGCCGACATCCTCACACCAAAGAGCTGCAAGCCCACCTCGCACTACGTCAGCAATCTGTACAATCCGGACGTGCCGCTCCGGCTGGCCAAGCGGGACGTGGGCACCTCCACGCTGATGCGGATGAAGTCGGTCCTGGCGACCACGGAGCTCCAGAGGGTCAGTGTGGAGCTGCAACTCGGGGAGCCGTGCGGAGAACCCACGAATTTAATCAAACAGAAGCTGGTGAGTACTTAATTTCTATAATTAATCAGAAATAATAGTAAATAATGCTTGAAACACTCGTTAACCTCTTCCAGGATGAGCTGATCAAGCACTTGAACCAAAAAATTGGCTCCCTGAAGCGCGAACAGCAGACCATTGGCGAGGAGAGCTCGGCCAACGACAAACTGGGCCAGGACCTGTTCGCCAGGCTGGCGGAGAAGGTGCGGCCCAGCGAGGCGTCCAAGTTCCGCACCTACGTCGACGACGTGGGTCACATCACCAGCTTGCTGCTGTCGCTCTCCGAGCGCCTGGCCCAAACGGAGAGCAATCTGGAAACGCGCCATCATGAAAAGGTTGGTCTTGGCCTCAATTAAATTATCAGCTGGAAGATTTATTAATAAATATTCTCTTAACTATTCAACAGGGCGCGCTGGAATCGAAGCGGGACCTTCTGTACGAGCAGCTGGAGGAGGCGCAGCGCCTCAAGGCGGACATCGACCGGCGAGGCACCAGCATCGCCGGGCTGCTGGGCAAGAACCTCAGCGCGGACCTGTGCGCCGACTACGACTACTTCATCAACATGAAGGCCAAGCTGATTGCCGATGCACGCGACCTGGCCGAGAGGATCAAGGGCAGCGAGGAGCAGCTGGAGGCCCTCGGCGATGCGCTAGTCCAAAGCGATTGCTAACCCGGCCGATCCGGTCCTGGCGCTTCGATTCTCCCAGCTGTCAACTCAAAGTTGAGAGCCGATCGAGAGCAATCTGATCCCAGAGATCCGCCAGTCCAGTCCGCAGTCTGCAGTTCGCAGTTCGCAGTCCGTAATGTGTATTAGTTTAAAACGATGTGCTTAATTACCACACCCACACTATAATGTATAAATATTGTATGTTCATTTGTGATTTTCAACTAGCTAGTAGGTTAATTATTCTATGTATCAGCCGCATAGGTGTAAGCATTTTCTACATAATTATCAACGCAAAGATAAACTGTATGCATTATTAAAAATTATAAAAACTTAAGTATTTGGAGCATCTTTTAATTTGGGCATCATTTTCTTTGGAGGCCCAAAAGCAGGCAATGGAACATAAGGATTTATATAATTATGGGACATTTCACAGCTCCCCCCATAACCAAAAGTTATGCTTGTTTTAAATTAAATAAATAAGTAACGGAATAAAAAATTTAAAAATGATACAATTAAGATACCAAATTTTAATAAAGCTTTTATTTATAGTATAACACCAAATATTCTTTAAATTCAAAAAACTTAAAACCATTTCAATCGGTTAAACTTCTGAGTTATTTTACATACAATTTGTTGATAAAAAATATATATTATTCTTAACAAAGCCCAATTTCAGGATATATATTTACTCAGGAAAGGTATTAAAGATATTTTGCATTTAAAAATAAAGCTTTTTATGAAATTAATTACGTTTTAAATGAAAGCTTTAGCGGTTTAGTATAATAGATTAGTTTAGTATATTTCAGCAAAAGCCCTTCGGTATATTTAAATTAGCTTGGCCACGGTCACACTTCCGCAGCGATATGCAAAATAATATTAAAAACATTGGGACTAAAACAAGTCGCGTCGCTTGCACACGTTGCAGTTTTATTGGCATTCTCCGAGTGAAAGCCAAACGCGCGTTCTGATTATCCCGATCCATTTGCTATGTTCAGGGCCAGATCACTCCTCCCCTGGATACGAAGCACTCTGAAAACGACTCGGATAGTTCAGGCGGATACGTCAAAACTAGTCGGACGGCATCTGGAATTCCCAGAGCGAAGTTACCCAAGTCTTAGCGGGTAAGTTTACGGATCTCTATAGATCTCTATAAGCTAACGATGTATCTTTCTGGTTTCTGGCGCAGTCAGGATTTCAGAGGCATGGCCACCGGAGGAGGAGAAGCATCCAAGGAGCAGCCACCCAAGCAAGGCAATCGATTAGTCTCCTCCAAGTCGCCGTATCTATTGCAGCATGCCTATAACCCAGTAGATTGGTGAGTATGCGAGGATATCCATATAATTTCCTAATATTTAGTCCAAGTCCAATATGAAGCTTAGGTTGCTTGGACTAAACCTAATGTCGATCTTACACCTATTGTGATAAAAAGTCGTAACTAATATATTATATGTATTTTAGTTCAGAATAGTCTCAAATAGTCTCAACGAAGCTATCTTCCCTTTAAAAAATACTATTTGAATTATGCAACTACTAAAGACATATTTAATTTTGTATCAACTATATAGAAGTACAAACAAAATTGAGAATGAATGTGAACTTAAACATAATTTAATTATATATTCAAACGTAATAGGTATCCTTGGAGCGAAGAAGCCTTCGAGAAGGCCCGAAGTGAGAACAAGCTGATCTTTCTCTCCGTGGGCTACTCCACCTGCCACTGGTGCCATGTGATGGAGCACGAATCCTTCGAGAGCCCCGAAACGGCAGCCATCATGAACAAGAACTTTGTGAACATCAAGGTGGATCGGGAGGAGCGTCCGGACATTGACAAGGTCTATATGCAGTTCCTGCTAATGTCCAAAGGCAGTGGGGGCTGGCCCATGAGCGTGTGGCTAACCCCCGACTTGGCTCCTTTGGTGGCGGGTACCTATTTTCCGCCGACTTCCCGCTATGGAATGCCCTCTTTCGGCGCTGTGCTGGAATCCATTGCTAAAAAGTGGCAAACGGATAAGGAATCCCTAAAGCACGCGGGGTCAACTTTGCTCACTGCTCTGCAGAAAAACCAGAATGCCTCGGCTGTGGCCGAAGCGGCCTTTGAGCCGGGAAGTGCTGAGGCCAAATTATCTGAAGCCATCAACGTTCACAAGCAGCGGTTTGATCAGAGACATGGAGGATTCGGCTCCGAGCCCAAGTTCCCCGAGGTGCCACGTCTCAATTTCCTGTTTCACGGTTATCTCGTTACAAAGGATGTGGATGTGCTGGACATGGTGCTGCAGACACTGGATCACATTGGCCGCGGTGGCATTAATGACCACATTTTCGGGGGCTTTGCTCGCTACGCAACCACTAAGGATTGGCACAACGTTCACTTCGAGAAGATGCTCTATGACCAGGGCCAGCTGATGGCAGCCTACGCGAATGCCTATAAGCTGACCAGGAGCGAAACCTTCCAGGGCTATGCGGACAAAATCTACAAGTATTTGGTTAAGGATCTTCGGCATCCCTTGGGCGGCTTCTATGCTGGTGAGGATGCGGATTCATTGCCCACTCACCAGGATACTATAAAAGTAGAAGGAGCCTTCTACGCCTGGACCTGGGACGAGATTCAAGCTGCCTTTAAAGAACAGACGCAGCGGTTTGGCGACATCTCCCCAGATCGGGCTTTTGAAATTTATGCCTTCCATTATGGACTTAAGCCCGCGGGAAATGTACCCACATACAGCGATCCCCATGGCCACCTCACTGGTAAGAACATACTCATAGTGCGAGGATCCGACGAGGAGACCTGCTCCAACTTCAACCTGGAGGCGGAGCAACTGAACAAGCTGCTGGACGCGGCAAATGACATCTTGCACGTGTTGCGAGATCAGCGACCGCGGCCGCATCTGGACACTAAGATCATATGCGCTTGGAATGGCCTGGTGCTTTCGGGTCTCTCCAAACTAGCCAATTGCGGATCCGCCAAGCGGGAGCAGTACATGCAAACGGCGAAGGAACTATTGGACTTCTTGCGGAAGGAGATGTATGATCCGGAACGTAGGCAACTAATACGTTCGTGCTACGGCGTGGCTGTAGGGGATGCTAGCCTGGAGAAAAATGAGTGAGTTGTCCTTTGCCTAATAGATTCGTATTTAATTTTAAAACAATCCAAAACCAAATATGTGAGTGTGAATTAAGAAATGTATAGTTTATAAGATCCACTCGTCTCTCCCCATCTTAGATCCCAGATAGATGGTTTCTTAGACGACTATGCCTTCCTTATCAAGGGTCTGCTTGATTATTACAAGGCTTCATTGGACCTCAGTGCTTTGCACTGGGCAAAGGAGCTACAGGAGACACAGGATCGATTATTTTGGGACGAGCGAAACGGAGCTTATTTCTTTTCGCAGCAAAATGCGCCCAATGTAATTGTGCGGCTAAAAGAAGGTAATTGAACCAGGATCTCAATTTATTAAGATGCATTGGCTGATATCTTATACATTTTTAAGACCACGATGGAGCCGAACCCTGTGGCAATAGTGTCTCCGCCCGCAATCTCACCCTGCTGTCTCACTATTACGACGAGGAAGCCTATCTTCAGCGGGCAGGAAAGCTGCTGAACTTCTTTGCTGACGTCTCGCCATTTGGGCATGCTCTTCCGGAGATGCTGTCGGCCCTGCTACTCCATGAAAACGGACTCGACCTTGTGGCCGTGGTGGGACCGGATTCCCCGGATACTAAGCGTTTCGTGGAAATTTGCCGCAAGTTCTACATACCAGGCATGATTATCCTGCACGTGGATCCCCTGCATCCGGACGAGGCCAGCAACCAGCGGGTGCAAAATAAATTTAAGATGGTCAATGGCAAGACGACGGTTTACATTTGCCACGATCGTGTCTGCCGCATGCCAGTTACCGATCCCGCTCAGCTGGAGGAGAACCTAATGGCAAACTTCTTTACAGAGCGTGTGTAAGCTCTGGAGATTACTCGAACTAGTTTTAAGGCATTCTGAAAGTTATTAACTCTGTTATTGTTTGGGCTTCCAAAGCGCAGGTCAGTTCTCGGAACTTAGTTGTAAATAGTCGTTAATAAAGACAGCAGGATTAAAACCCCAAGTCACTTTGGGGATTGCTTTTTATCTTCAGCCGCAATCTAAAATAACCTATTGAAATTGTCTAAAAATTCAATTAAGCCAGAAGAAAACAAATGGCGATTAATCTCTCGTCTCAAATACAACACGTTTTGTGCATTTATTGGAATCGTTCTGTATGTGGAGCAAACAACCATTCGGTGGCCGGCTGCACCTGCTCCGCCCCAGAGGCGTAGGCGTAAAACTAAGCTCTAAACTAAATGCGTGCCCTGCGCTGCGTCCGCGATCCGATCGAATGGAGTCAAGGATCCCGGAGGCGACGGCAATCGGCGTAGAAGGAAACTAAACGTATGGAGAGAACAGCTCGGTAATCGGTAATCATAATCGTAATAATAGTAGTTTGTAGCAATTAAAATAATTTAGTTGAAATTCACATTCATCACATTGGTTGGCCGACCATCTGCCATGCATCATCCTCAACTGTCGCTGGCGCCGTCGCCTCCGACTCTCAGGTGTCCGCATCGTTGAAGCTCATGGCCGCCTCGAAGCTGTCCACAATGGTCTCCATCCGTTCATGGTGCTCGAAGCGCGCGAATTTCCTGGCAAACTTCCGGCCCGATCGCGTGGTGCTGAACCTGCGCGAGTAGCGGGCCCGCCGAAAGAAGCGGAATCGCGTGTCTTCCTCCTCCTCATCGTATTCCGGCGCCGACACCGAATCCTCGTCCGTTTCACGCAGAAACTCCTTGGGGTCGCGGTGGATCTTGAAGATCTTGGTGGCCGTCGCCCCATTTAGCTTCGATATGGTGCGCGACGCATTGAGGATTCCACGCTCCGCCAGCTGGGTACCGGTGCCGGAAATGGAATTGCTGCGGTTCTTGATAGCCGTCAGCCGGTTTGTTATCGACACCACGTTGAAGAGCTTGGACAGCTCCGAGTCGACGCAGCGCGATTCGCGACGCAGGTTCTTGCCATTCTTCACGTAGATGAAGTGGTTCAGTGGGCTCTCCAGGGGATGGCTGCTGGCGGAGCAGGTGGGCGAGATGGAGACGGACACAGAGGAGCTGCAGTTCCCGTTGCTATTGCTGTTGCTATTGCTGCCGCTCGTCAGCAGCGTGGGCGTGGAGGGCGGCGCTGGCGGTGGCACATGGGGCATTGTATAGCAGCGCTGGCGGCCCGCCGGAGCCCCACTGGCCCCTCCGCCCGCTGGCCCCTCGTACAGGTTGGTCACGTTGTAGCGGCTCAATCGGCACAGCGACGTCGACTCCGGCTCGAGGTCCGCCTCCGGGTCGTGGCTGGTGGGCATGTCCATGGCCTGCGCCATTTCGAGTACGAATAAGAGTGCGGTTGTGTGCGTGTTTTTGGCCAGGTTTTTCGAGTCGAGTGGGTGGAGTGGTGGCGACGGGGCGGCGGGGCGAAAAGAAAGGGCGTTGTAGCGGCCATCAAACAATATAAAAAGGGCCGGGAATGTGGTTTTCCCACTCACCTGCAGCAGGCCCTCGACCTCCATGTACTGGCTGTCGGTAAGACGGTGTGTTTTGTGCATCAGTTGTTGATATCAGGTATATTGATTAGGAAATATTATTATTTTGCGCCAGTGTGACCAGATGGGCCGAACATAAAACCTTTAAATATTAGTCTAGCGCCAAATGGAAAAAAAAACAATTTATTTTTTTATGTGTTCAGATATTTGTAAAATGTTAAAAATAATGTAGAGAATCACTATATTTTCAAGAGTAAAGAATGATTATGTTCTGGTTAGACAAACCATGTTAATGAAAAGAAAAATACCTTTAGTTCTGATGTACGTCAAAAAAGCGCCGCATAGTTAGCGTCGAATCGGAACAGTAGGAAATGGAACACGGAAGCGGTTTTTTATTTAAAATTTATTTCGTACATAAACAACTAAATTGAGTAAAATAAATTAGCTACGTGTTAAGAATTGAATTTTCTAATGTTTTATTTTGAATATGCTGATTAATGCAAACGTTTGCCTCAATATCCTAATTTTAGTGACAACTCAAGGTTAAAAATATTCATAACAAAGTCAAATCAGCCTCAAATTCAATTCGGAAAGCAGTTCTGTGTTAGTTTTTATTAGGTTAATTAATCTGCATATTGAATTTAGAGATCAGAAAAAATAAATTTTTGGCCAATTTTTGACAATTTTAATGATGTAACCCCTTATCATTTTTTGAAAAATTGGCCAAAATTTTTTTTCTTAGTTTTTCAAATATTTTATAGCCAACTAATTAAGATTTAAACGGTGAATCGAAAGATATGCGGCATTTGGCTGACATTCCATTTTTGGCCAAAATATGCTCTCCAGAAAACATCATATATACGAATTTTTGGGTCCTTAAATCGGTAGTTTTTTACCCTAATTTATTGGACAAATCAGAGTTAAGAAAAAAATCATTGCTTAATTAAATAAGACTTTAGTGGCGAATCGAAAGATATACGGCATTTGGCTGTCAACCCATTTTTGGCCATAATATGCTCTCCAGAAGACATCATATATACGAATTTTTGGGTCCTTAAATCGGTAGTTTTTTACCCTAATTTATTGGACAAATCAGAGTTAAGAAAAAAATCATTGCTTAATTAAATAAGACTTTAGTGG